>CAJHQP010000660.1:0-165193 GCA_905132765.1 Moricandia arvensis
TCTTAGACTTTCTAAATTGAATAGGTTTTTTCGGAATACCAGACTGGACATTGATAGAAATGTGAAACTCTCCTCCAACAAAGACCTGAATTACCTATCAACTTGTTTTAGACGACGTCAATGTATATTATTCTCCAACGTCCCAAATTGTATAGAATAAATCACAAAAGACCATGCTTTCCATTTTCCATCTTAACATAATAATAACTACATTAACAGTTTCACTATCTAGTATGAATATTTGAATACATTTTATTGTATATGATATACTTAATTGACTTAGTGTTGTTCTATATGCCTGCACGGTTTTGTTTTGCTATTGGACATATCATGGTTTCAGTTGATTGACCAAAAGAATAGTTATCTTACATTAAAGAAAAAGAATAGTTGTCATACATTTTCTCAAAGAAAGACAAGTCAGTGATCTCTATAAATTAAAACGTTTTTTTTTGCTGGCACATAACTACTATATTTAAAAAAAAAACGGCCCATTGTTTCTTTACCTATTGGTCATTTTTGACCGTTTTGTGGGAATTAGTTAAATATTTAAAATAACTTTGATCAGTGGGGAAATTGTTAAAAATGAATCAAAACTTAATTTAATTTCAAATTCAATAGTGTACTCTAAATTTAATCAAATAAAAAAGTAATCTAAAAATCTATTAAATATATAACAAATTTCTTAAGAGCAAACAAAAAAAACTGTATTCAATTTTACCTTTATAACCTTTACGCGTACAAAACTTCTATGGAAGTCTTTATGGAAGACTTTTCTAGAAGTCTTCTCAAATAATAAAATTTTAAAATAATTTATAAAAAATATTTATATGGGGGGGGTGAATAAATATCATGTAACCACAAACATTTGTAAATGATGTAAATTTATACCAACTAAAATTGAATTGTTTTCAACCTAGATGATTTAATGTAGAATGAGTCATGATAATCATTGGTTTAGGTCTTAGTAACATATGTTATATTATTGTAGGTAGTTTTTGGGGTATAATTTGAAATCTTATCTTTTTAACTTTTTTTTTTTGAATTTGACGAATATGTGTTAGTGATTCTCTAATAAAATGTTTTAAAACACTTTATGAGGTTTGTTTTATATTTTAAAAAGTTTTTTTTGCTTAGTTAATTGATTTTAGGGTTTCAGAAGACTTTCAAAAGACTTTTCGGGAAGTCTTCTAACTCCTGGAAGACTCTGAGAAGACTTCTGAAGAAGTCTTCTAACTTCTGGAAGACTTCCCGCTTAAAATTTAGTAGAATTTAAATCTCCCACCTAATGCAAAATCTTTCAGAAGTCTTCTAGAATCTTTCGGAAGTCTTCCAGAAATCTTCCATAAGTCTTTCAGAAGTCTTCTCATGTATTAGATATAGAGTTTTGGAAGACTTCTAGAAGACTTCATAATTTGGGAAGTCTTTTTTTAGAAGACTTCTCAGAAAGTCTTCCATATCAAAAATATTTAACCTAATTGGGATTTTGTCTCCATATATAAAGAAAATCTACACATTCTCTTTCTTCCTCTCAAATGGCTGCAGCAAAAATGTAATGTTTCTCATACTAAAACTCTTCAACCTCTCTTTTATCTCTTTAGACTTGAAAACACCTAACTTTTTATTCATTTCTCATTTTTCTCCTATGTATTCTCACTAATTTATCTTGTTTCTGCAAATTTTTCATTACATGGTTCTCATCTTTCATCCTTTAAAGGTAGATCCATAAATTTTGAATATGTATTTTTGTTGTGTTTTATATGTTAGATTCTAAAAATTAGTATATGAAACTTAATGTAACAAGGTTAAATGTATGACCTTTTTTATTTCTCTTTTGTGTTTGTGATAGTGTTCAATGGTCTTTTGTGTTTGTGATAGTGTTCAATGGTTAAAGGTCTGGCTTTTCATTTTTGGTATGAAGGAGAAAAAGATAACACAACATTTCATATAGGTGAAACATCTAGAGGCATTAACAAGTTTAAAGGTTTGACATTTTTGATTCCTCTTTTGTTTTTTATAGTGTTCTTTGGTTAAGAATCTGATATTTTCTTTTTGGTATGAAGGAGAATAAGAGAATAATTAAAAAGACTTTGGAAAAATTATGGAAGACTTTAGAAGACTCTTGGAAGACTTCCTGTAAGACTTTCCGTCTAATGCGAAGTCTTCCAAAAGTCTTCCACAAGTCTTCTAGAAGTCTTCCAAAAGTCTTCCACAAGTATTTCATAAATCTTCCAAAAGTTTTCTAGAAATCTTCCAGAAGTTTTCCAAAAGTCTCCCATGAAGATGTTAATGATTATTTTGTAATTCGTTTGTTTATGATATGATTAATGATTATTATCTGTACTCTTATAATTATGAATTATTTTGTAAATTTTAAAAGATGTTAATGAAAATAATTATTTATGTTGATGTCTACAATATTATTTTTCAAAAGTGCTTACATTATTGAAACTTATAACAAAAAAACATTTTAACCACACTACCCAAAATAACATAAAAATTTAGTCAAATTTACTACAAACTAAGAGAAAAGACTTCTCAAGAAAACTTAGTCAAATTCACCAAAGTTCAAACAATACATAAGTCTTACTAGAAAAAGGTTAAATCTTCTCTCAAAAGACTTCTGGAGAAGTCTTCTCCGAAACGAGAAATTTAAGCGGGAAATGAAAATTTAAACGGAAAACTTAAATTTTAAGTGCATATTGCAATTTTAAATTTCATAAAATATAAAAAGTATATCTTAAGATATAAGAAGACACATTAAACCACATGACTTGATATTGTTGAAGTTACTTGACACTTTTGAAATATAGAAAATATATATTGAAGTTACTTAACAAATTTTACAAAAAAGAACGTAGAAAACTTCTATGTAAGTCTTCTCACAGGAAGACTTCCATGTAAGTCTTCTCACAGGAAGACTTCCATGTAAGTCTTCTCACAGGAAGACTTCCATGTAAGTCTTCTCACAGGAAGACTTCCATGTAAGTCTTCTCAGTTTAGTTAGAAACATTAATAAACAGGAATGTTTGTAACTTCATAATTATCACCAATTAAGTTATAAATTTCACTGAGGAGTCCCAATATTGACTAATACACATGAATTAACAAGAAAAAAAGCAAAACTCGTTTTACGTTTTGAGAAAATTGAAGTTTAATAAAGATTGACGTAGAAGTCTTCTATAAAAAGACTTCTACAGAAGTCTTCTTACGTTCATATGAAGTCTTTTCACTGTCGCGAGAAGTCTTCCTGAGTTACTTTTTCAATTGACTATATATGACTTTTAGGGAAGTTTTATCTCGGAACCAAATGTTTGACAAAAAATCATGAATAAAATTTGAGAAGACTTCTTAAGAAGTCTTCCGTCAGAAGATTTCTTAAGAAGTCTTCTCATAAATAATATTTTTTTAGTATTAATTGTCAATTGCAAAAGTAACTTATGCAGACTTTTTGTGACAGTGAGAAGACTTCATTAAACAGTAAAGAAGACTTCCCTAGAAAACTTCTAAAGAAGTCTTATATAAAAGGTCAAATTTTTGACAAACTTTGATCAATTGCAAAATTAACCTGTTTATTCGAGAAGACTTCTTAGGAAGTCTTCTCGATTCTCCCCTTTTTTTGTTAACAAATGAAAGGTAGAAGACTTCCCTAGAAACCTTCTATAAAAACACACAGAAAATATCAATTGCAAAACTAACCTATGCATTGACCAGAAGACTTCTCTAGAGAATTCTTCTTCACGAACAAATTTGAAAAAAAAAATCAATTTCATATCTTGAACCCGTGAGATGACTTGTTTAGCTTCTCTAAACTCATAGAACTTCACCAAGAATGCTACCTACTCATTAATGACCAAGAATCATGAGTTTCAATGTCTCTATGAACCTTACAAAGTTTGACATCAAAATTTTGAATTTTTTTTGGATGAATTTTGAGAGAAGTGAGAGAGATGTGGTTTGCTGAATAACAAATGAGAAAAAAGAGAAAAATTAGTTTTTTGTGCATTAAGAGCTTCAAATTGGTTGTTCATGGTGATTGGTGTATTGATGACAATGACAATATTGTAAATACTTGATGAATATGAGGATGATAGAGTAAAAAACTCATTTTTGAAAAAAAAAGTAATGACATTTCTGTGAATAATCTGAACTTTAGGGGTGAATGAGAGAAAATAAAATTCCAAAAAATTATGGGTTATATTTGCATTTGGCTTCAAATTTTGAATCACTTTTGCAAAACTCCCTGACGAGTTACTAGTTCGCATTCGGCTTCATCCGGATGTTAATATCCACGTTAGTGATGGGACGAATTTGATACCTTTCTTTTCGAATTTGATACCTCGACATTCATTTTTTATTATACATAAGTATTAGGGGATAATTAACTCTGGTCTCTTATGGTGAGGTTCTTAGCTTCCCTAAGAGACGTTTCTTAGCTTTTAACTAAGAAAACCTAAGAACCGTCTCTTATTTAAGAGACATAAAAGACACCTCTTAGCCGAAAAGTGTAAAAAACTAAAAAAAGTGTCAAATTAAAATTTAAAAATCTTGCCTTAAGAGACCAGGTTAATCATGGTCTTATTGATATTCGGTTTCAGCTGTCAGAAAATATTATTGGGTTGTTAAAGATATAATTCTTTTTTTTCTTTTTGACTAATAAAGTAATTTAGGGAGTTACAAACTATGGTCGCTGCCTTTTGAAGAAATTTAAATGTTTGATAAAATATCCAGAAAACAAAGGAGAGCACAACAATGAATATGGTCTAAATCTATCATCAAAGTTTTGTGTGGGTACAAGCTAAATACTTACTAATTGATATATTTTATATTTAACTCTTGTTTAGTTGTGTGTATAACAAAAATTTAGACATATATTATATTTGATCAAAACAAATAATTTTTTTATTTTATTACTTGTTGCTTATGACTACTTATAAATTATTTTATATATTTTTTTAATTTTTGATATTTAAACTATGCATATGAGCGTGAGAAAGCCTAGCTAATTAGAACTTCAAAGATATATTTCTCTTTTTTTTGGTCGTCAAAAAGATATTCTATTACTCAAGTTAGAAGTGATTTGGGTAACCATACCAGAATATAACAACATAATATTTCTCTTATTTATAAAAAGAATAATTGCTTCTCATATATTTAAAATTGATGTGAGATAAAATTAAGAGAGAAGGAAAAAAAATTAACATCAAATATATAAAAAAAAAGTAAATCACATATGTATCTAGAAATATGCCAATTTGGTTTAATCCACTTATGGTAGAAAAAATTATTTTACCATTAATAAATATTTTTTTAATATTAATAATATTTTATATTTGTAAGTAATTGAAATAAATGATTTTATTAGGGGTGTCAAGATAAGTAAACTAACCCAAACCAATTCATATCCAAATGATTTTAAGCTTATATGGGTTATGGGTTAATCCAATCCATTTGACAAACTGATTGTGTTAACCCATAACTCATTAAATTAATGGGTTAATGGTTTTAATGGTTTACCCATGAATAATAATACAATAGTTTAAATGGTTATTAACTAAAAGTATTATTATAGGGACTAAAAAAAATATTGTTTAGATTTTGGAAAAACTTGGTTTTGTGGTACAAATGAAAAAACCAATTTTTTTGTTTGATGGAAAAGCCCGATTTTCAGTGTTGACAGAATAACACAATTTAAGGTTTTTGCGAGAAAATACAATTTAAGGTTTCAGCGGGAAAAAAAACATTTTTGCAGTTTTAGCCGTAAAACATGATTTTGCAGTTTTAACAGAAAATGTAAGTTTGTGATTGTAACGAGCAAACATAGTTTTACGGTTTTGGCAGGAAACTCGATTTTCGGTTTTGGCGGGAAAACTCGATTTTGCAGGTTTACCCAAAAACTAGATTTTGCAGTTTAGGCGGAAAACTCGATTTTGGCTGAAAATAACGATTTTCAGTTTTGGTGGGAAAACAAAATTTTGCGGTTATGGCGGGAAAACTCGATTTTGCGGTTTTGGCGAGAAAAATCGATTTTGCGGTTTTGGTAGAAAAGCTCGATTTTGCGGTTTTGGCGGGAAAAATTAATTTTGCAATTTTGGCGGGAATTTTGATTTTGCGGTTTTGGCGAAAAAACTCTATATTGCGGTTTTGCCCAAAAACTTAATTTTGCGGTTTTGGCGGGAAAACTTAATTTTGTTGTTTTGGAGAAAAACTCGATTTTAACGGAAAAAAACTCAATTTTGTGATTTTGACAGAAATTTCAATTTTACAATTTGATGAGAAAATTCGATTTTATGGTTATTGCAAAAATTGATTAAACTTTAGCTGAAAAAAACATCTCATATTTATATATTTTAAAATTATATGTTGACAAAAAAAAATATGAGAAATTGGGTTATATTTATTTTATTAAAATTGATTTAGATAAATAAGAAAATAAATAAAAACTTAGTTTAGTAAAATTAGTTTAAAATTATAGTTTGGTGTATTTTGTTTATATATTTGATTTGGATTTATGTTGGTTATAAATTATTATTGGTTTGGTTTTGGGTAACTCATTATTCTTTATTGTCCAAACCCTTTTAACCTAAACCAATAAGTCTATCAACATACTTTATCCATTAATCCATTTTGTACCCAATTTTTCTATTCACTAAGATTCATGGTTTGGATTGAGTTGAACTGACCCATTAAATTTACCCATTTTGACACTCCTATATTTTATACTTGATTTGGTAAAAACAAATATTCAATTTTATGGACTACATATGTATCCAGTATCAGAGTAAGAGACGAATAGTAAGTAATTATGCACAACCCTAATCAAAGTTGCAAACTGAAACAAAGTAGATGATTTTGTCTGCACCATAAAAAGTTAAGAACATCATCAAAAGAAAACAATAATCATCTTTTGACAATAACCCTTCAATTCGGTCCAAAATTAATATTTACTGTAGTTTTGAAATATGCCAGTCAATCTTAGCTTTTCTTTTTTCATTTTTTTTTCTTTTATAAAGATGCGAGGAATCAGCTTTCAGCTATATGGCATGTGAGTAAAAACGAAACACAAAGCATACAACCACTTGTCTTCAACACCGCCACGACCAATACCTCAATGGCTTCGGTACTATTTACACTTTCTTCGCCGTAATCGAATCTCTTTGACAACTCAATACTCTCCATACGTCTCACTTTCTAATGTAAAAGCATTTATTATTTAGTTTGTAAAATACCCAAAAAGTCAAATCTATATTATACGTTCCATCGTAAAATAATAAATAGGACAACTATCCAAAAGCGTTACAAATATTTGTATTTCCCGTGTTTTGACTTTTGTAAAAATGCTGAATATTTCTCCAATCCTTTAATATTTAAAACCCATCTCTTCTTCTTTCTTCTTGGTAACTAACTTATTCAATACAATTCACATCTCTAAATCTCATCTACAACACTTTTGAAACAAAAGCTTCATTTCATTCGTCAAGTTTTACTTGTTCTTCATATTTTCTAGCGAGTTATATGGATCAAGAGATAGAGATTCCTTGTTATTTCCTATGTCCTATCTCCCTAGATATCATGAAGGATCCGGTAATAGTTTCCACCGGAATAACCTACGACAGAGAAAGCATCGAGAAATGGCTCTTCACCAGCAAGAATAACTCATGTCCGATCACCAAACAAGTCATAACCGAGACCGATCTCACACCAAACCACACTCTTCGCCGTTTAATCCAATCTTGGTGTGCGCTCAATGCATCCCACGGCATCGAGAGAATCACAACACCAAAACCTCCAGTCTCTAAGTTCGAGATCGAAAAACTCATCAAAGATTCTTCATCTTCGTATCAAAACCAAGTCAAATGCCTTAAACGGCTACGTCAAATAGTGTCGGAGAACACAACGAACAAGAGGTGCTTAGAAGCCGCAGAAGTTCCAGAGTTCTTGGCAAATATCGTTAGCAACTACGTAGATACATGCAACGATTTGTGTCAGTCAAACATTTTGGAGAACCGTTTTGATTCCTCTAGGAGCTTAATGGACGAAGCTTTAAGCATACTTTATCATCTCGACGCTTCGGAGACAGCACGCAAGAGTCTTTTAAACAACAAGAAGGGAACAAATCTTGTTATGACGTTGACTAGGATTATGCAACGTGGGAACTACGAGTCAAGAGCCTATGCAACTTTTTTTCTCAAGAAGATTCTTGAAGTTGCGGATTCCATGCAGATCATATTGTTGGAACGTGAGATTTTCAGTGAGGTGGTTCAGATCTTGAATGATCAGATCTCTCACAAGGCAACGACATCAGCAGTGCAGATCTTGGTGATTATATGTCCATGGGGAAGGAATAGGCACAAGGCTGTGGCAGCTGGAGCGGTCTCCATGATAATAGAGCTTCTAATAGATGAAACTTTCTCATATGAGAGAAGGAACTCAGAGAGGGCTATGGTGGTTCTTGATATGTTATGTCAGTGTGCTGAAGGAAGAGCTGAGTTCTTGAATCATGGTGCGGCTATTGCGGTTGTGTCTAAGAAGATACTGAGGGTCTCTCAGATAACCAGTGAAAAGGCGGTTAGGGTTTTGCTTTCCATTGGGAGGTTTTGCGCGACGCCTTGGTTGTTGCAAGAGATGTTGCAATTGGGAGTTGTAGCGAAGATCTGTTTGGTGCTTCAAGTGAGTTGTGGGAACAAGACTAAAGAAAAGGCCAAGAAGTTGCTTAAACTTCACGCTAGGGTTTGGAGGGAATCACCTTGTGTCCCAAGAAATTTGTATGCTTCGTATCCTGCTTGAACAGCAAGGTGGAACAACATTATACTTCATTAATTCTCATCAAATACAAATCTTTCTTTGAGAGTTATTCTTCGTTTATTTTTGCGCAAATTCAGATTCACTTTTGCGTTAACTATATTTTTCAAAGGTTCATCATCTTGTAGAAAACATGGGGAAAATTTTCATGAACTTATGAGAAAGTGCAAAGAAATAAATGGAATCACAAGTTACATGACTACTGTTTCCCACTTGCTTGTATTCTTCTAGTTTGTTCATTTCCGCAGAAGATAATGAAGACCATGTCTTTCAGCTTCTCATTTTTATTAAATGGATAACCTAAAAGATTTTCATAGTTTTTTATTTGTAAATTGGGAAGGGTTTGGGCCAAGGTCCTAGGCTCAGGACAAACACCGATGATATGTCATAAAGCATCTTTCTCAACTGAAATTGAATGAAAGACATAATGGAACCAAATCCAAACACTAAAGCAGTAGCCCAACGCACCATTGGTAGACTACATCATACTACTTCCATTTCAAATTACTTGTCGTTGTAGGGTAAATTTTTCGTTTTAAAATAAATGTCATTTTATAATTCCAATGCAAAATTTAATGATTTTATATATCATTTTATTTTTTTATTGGTTGAAATGTGGTTAGGTGTATAGATAATGATGTTTTTATTTTGAGAATATGTAAAATTAAATGTTTTCTTAATATGTGTCCAAAACCCTAAAACGATAAATAAAATGAAACGGATGAAGTAGTTATTTTAACAGAAACATTACTATTATTTATGTCCGTGGGGAGTAAGACTTTGAATGTTAATGTCCGTACGTTCAAAATCTATAAGTCTCTACCCAAACTATTGGTTTATGAATGGGTTTTATTATATATCGACTTAGTCGACATGCTTTCATCTGACAAGAAATTCTTGATTTGTTACCTGATTTTGTATTTTCATGTGTTTTTGTTCATTAACTCGTAATTAAACACTTAGAGCATTTTATTTCAGGTAATTCAGTTCAAAATTATTATTGACTAAATTTCAAAAAAAAAGTTATTATAGACTAGACGTGGTCAAGTTTTTTTTCGAAAAAAATAAACCAAAACGGACAGTCTGGCGATCAAGACATCAATATCCGTAGATGAAAGGAAAATAGATCCGAAAATGTAAATACAAAAGCTTAAAAGATACTATTGTTTCCAAAACAAACATTGCATTCAGAAAATTGTGCTTTTAGAGATCAATATATATATACATATATATATATAGGAATTCAAAGCATTTAAATAGCAAGAATCTCTGTATCTATAGACCTCGGTTCTACCAATCAGGGAACATGGTCTTGGTGGGAACATGAGTACAGTGTCGTTTCACGTGAGAGAATTAATTTTCTCTGGGGCTACCATTTTAATATAAAATAACTAAATAAAAACCTTAGGTGATTTGGAGCAAACACCAGATCGGAGGATGTGAGCAACTTGCATCGTATAGGATGAAATGAACACATCTCATCGACAAAGCTTACGGGTCCGACTAATTGTCGTGGGTGAACTAATTATTAAACTTGAGGAAACCAATCCAGCATGTATTCAGGTTGGCCAAAACTGACTTCAACTTCCCAAAAGTGCGAGTTTACGTCTTCTCCTGAACAATTACCACTAAGCCACCGCGCAGCTAATTCCTAAGGCACGACATAAAAAAAACTCCCTATGATAAATTTCATATTAAAATTTCGTATCTAACATTTTTGTCTTATCCCATATCAAAAGTTTCAGTGGGACACCTAATATATTAAAACAGAGTCCTATTTGAAAGTTATTTTAGTATGTTTTTTTGGATTTATTGAAAAATGTTGTGACTTATCTATTAACTAACATGTATATTATTAAAATTCAAGTATAAAATTGGAATGTTTGGAAACATAGATAGTAGATTAAATGAAAAATATTTGGAAACAAGGATAGTAGATTAAATATTTTCTTCACACATTTATTCATCCCATTTCTTTCTTATTTACAGTTTCTTCCAATATCATTTAACATAATATATTTAAATTAATTAATTTCAATGGATTGTTATTTCTTTGTCGTGAAAAAAGTAATCTCGAAATATATAGTGTATGTTATATAAAACTATCTATAAATATAATATTAATTTATTTATATTAATAAAATATAAAAGTTTTGATAGTTTAATTTTCAGAAAAACATGTATTAAATATCGATCTTCGCTTAGAATAATAATTAAAAATTTAAAAATATACAGGTACATGAATATAAGAAATATTGTGATCAGTTGCACCTGTTTCAGTTCCATATATATTTTAATGCATATCTTCCTAATTTTTTTGTAACAATTTATTGATAGTACATATCCGTCCTTTATTCTAATCATTTCTCCCTACGATATAAGAAATACTTGATTTCTAAATGATATTGACATAAATATATAAATTATATTTGATTTATAAAATGTCGGAATACACAATTTTAAAGTATCAAATAGTTGACTTTTGATTTAATAATATTAGATATTGGATATAATAGATTTTTTGAACAATCACAATTTTGATAATCATCAATTAGAAACCAAATAAAATAGTCTATTTTTTGAACCTATAAGATTTTGAATTTAAATATATTAGATATTAGATATAATAGATTTTTAAATAATCACGATTTTGATAATCAATCAATTAGGAACCAATTTTTTTTCCAGAATATTCCTCAACTCATTATACCATATTTATAATTTGATAACAAAATTTTTAATCATTCTAAAACGCGTGCAACACCCACCGAATATTTTGAGTATATAAATTTGGTATCAGAATCTATTATATTAAAACAAATTCCTATTTTACATCTAATATTAACAAGTCATAGTTGGACCATTTCAAAAATTAGTTAATATGACATATTTGATTATCTACATTAATAATAAACTAACTAAAATTTTCATTTTTTAATTATAATAAAATCTGTTGAGAAAGAATCTAACAAAATCTTACTTAAAAATTTAAATATTTTTATAAAATTATACATTAATAAATTTCATGATTAGTAATATAATATTATTATAAATCAATTTTAACTAAGTTTTTATTATAAAACATTAAAATAAAATTCTACATTATTTTTTATAAATTCTAAAAATATATTCTTTATTATATAAAATAGCCGTGTTACATTAGTTAAATATGGTAAAATTATATTAAATAGGTAAATTAACAAATTTTAAAATTTTGTCTACTATTAACAAATAGTAATTGGACCATTTCAAAAATTAGTTAATATGACATTATTAAACAAATTACTATATATTAATAATGTTTAAGAAGAAATATATGAAAAAATATAGAGTTACACAATATATAATACTAAATTAAAAATTATATAATTAAAATATTTGTAATAATATTAAATATATTTATTAAATAGAAAATATCCGCACGAACGTGCGGGTTAAAATCTAGTAATTAATATTTTAGGGATTTGAGTTACTATACTTATTAGCAATTGATTTTAAATTGTAAACACATAAAACTTAACATAGTGTCAGAGCCAATTCACATCCCGACCCATTAATCTGATATGGAAAGTGACCACATAATCCTAGTAGTTGATGGCTCAAAAAATATTTATTTCCGCCTAAATACCTAGAATAATAGCATTATCTTGGAGGGATATGATGTTTATTTCTGTCGAGATTAATTATTATACGAACTATTATCCCGAGGGAAGGTATTTGAAAAAAGATCCCACATCGAGAGTTTTGATAGGACATGAGTAATATATAAGATATTTGGGCCATTCCACTTAACTCAATTGGTTTTAAGTTGGAATTTAGTGAAACTTAACATGATATGAAAGCATACCCACCCCTAACCCATTTATCCAGTCCAGAAAGTTGCTCGATCATCCCACTAATTGACGGTTCAAAAAAGACTTACTTTGTCGAGATAGCTAGAAAAAGAACATTATCTCAAAGGGAGTATATGGATTATGTCAATATTAATGGTTATACACACCACTATTTCGAGGGTTTGTGTTGGAGAGAAATTCCACATCAAAATTTATATTAGGATAACTAAACTTGTCGTAAATTGGTTTTGAATTTAACATATATATCTCGTATGAATATAAATATATATTTAATAAAAGTAGGTCTGAGCATGCAAAACATAAAATAAGAAAGGGCAATTTAAAAGATGATAATCTTAGAAGTTGATGCGCGCACACAAGAAAAACATCATATTATAAGACTAATTAAAAGTGTAACACACATGACAAGTAACGATCGTGGTCCATTTACAGTGTTTTTCTATCTATTAGTTTATGGTCGGCTGGCAACCATGATTAGGAAGGATATTGAACCGGTTTGGTTAATCGGTATTGTAGGAAGAAAATCATATACAAACATACGCAACTCTTCGTTGTACATATGCGTCTCTTCTTGTTAACCATATGCATCTCTTCCTTGGACATATGTGACTTTTCACATAGTATCTCTTGGTTGTCTATATATATGAGATATTTCCAAGAGAAGAGAAACAGTTGTGATAATCTATCATAACAAGTATAGTTCTAGAGAGAGATTTAAACGCTTAATAAAGAGAGTCTCATCTTGAAGAGATTGTTTAGCCAAATAGTGTTTCTTTTACTTACCAATCTGTGGAAGTTGATGAAAGTTCTCGCAAACCATCACAACTTAGTGGGAGAGATACATTGATTAATAATCTTTCTATTACCCAAACCTAGCTGAATGAGTGCAATTGAACAAGAACTAAAATTATGACGGCAAATCAAGTTTGTGACTTGGTTGATCTTCACAGCGATTGGAAACAAATAAATTTTCAAGATCAAAGGAAAATCGGATAGATTCATAGATAAGTATAAGGCTCTCTTGTTAAAAAAAAGTAAACCTAAAGAGAGTATATATTATGAGGAAAATTTGTCACGTTTCGTGAGGTTTGCCTCAGTTTGCCTTATTTTATTCATGTTTTCGAATTAGATTTAGAATTACATAAAATAGACGTAAGACCGTGTATCTTAACGGAAAACTAGAAGAAGAAATTTACATGAAACAACATACTGGTTTTGTGGTGATAGTCTAGGAGTGAAAAGTTTGCAGTCTCTGTCATTCCATATTTGATTTAAACAATCTTCTAGGTAGTGGTACCTTCGTTTTCATCAACATATACATCTTATGAATTTACTATAATTAGTGAAAAGCACTATGTTTATGTCAAGAGAACTAGACAATCGTTTTTAATTCTATCTATATATGTGGACAACATCTTGTTAGCTGGAAATGATATGGAGTTCCTAATAAATGTTAAGCAATGGTTATCATCTCATTTGGATATGAACTATATGGGATATACTAACTATGTCCTTGGTGTTAAGATACATCAAGACCGGTCAATGTAATTACAAACTCTGTCACAAGAATCATACCTTTGTATAATCCTTGAAATATATAAGATGCTCCATAATAACCCCATAGTCAAAAGGTGAAATGCTGAGCCTTAATATGCACCTTCAAACCGAAGTAGAGAAAAGTGAGATGGATGAGTCTCATACTCTAGTAATATAGCCAGTTTGATGTATGTTATGATGTGCATCGATACGAATATTTGTTATAAAGTTAGCTTGGTAATGTGTTACCAGTCAAATCTCGGAAAAATAGTAGATGACAGTGAAAAGGATCCTCAAGTACTTAAACAATAAACTATTTTTATGTTATTGAGAAAATAATTTACGTTTAATGTGATATACAAATGTTGATTATGATAGTGATCTGGATAAGTGTAAATTAGCTTAAGAATATGTCTTCCTATGGTGTAATAGTGTGATTGCGAAGAATAGCAAAAAGTGATATTGTACAACTTCATTATGATGAAGACTTAGTATATTGTATCTTCGTCATCAATTTGGGAGATTGTATAACTGGGGAGATTTTTACATATCTTACAAATCATAAAAACGCTTTGTGTCCATTATTAATTGTGATAGTTAGACTTGTATTTAATCTCAAGTATCATGAGAGGATAGTACACTGAAATTTAACTTTAGTTTATGAGAGACATTATCAGAAAGAAAGATGTAGTGTTTAAGTACATATCTACGCATAGAATGGTAGTTGTTCTTTTAAATAAATTCATTCTTAAAGATGTAAGCATACTCATATGTATGAGCTTTAGATATTCATAAAATTGGAGGTATGTAATATTATGAAGTTTTAACACTTTCTTTGTATACTTACACATGATGTTAAGAGGTGTCACCAAGTAGGAGATTGGTGCACTCACATGAACAATCGCCTCAAATTTATTAGTGAAAGACTGAATGGGACTTGATTAGTTGAGTGCTATTGGGAGTTTGCCTTGTAAGACTTGCCAGTGTCTTCTTAACAAGAGGTTAAGATGAGAGACGTTTTAGGTATCGATCATGATTATCCCATGATCATGAATACTTGGTACAACTGGATAAGTACATAATCAAGCGCTAGAGAACGAGCTGAAAGTAGCTTGATCCAGATAGTGGTATATGGTTTATTTAATTAACGCATGGTCTTAAGAGGAGAGTTAACCACTATAACATGTGTGTCATACCACATGTACTATGTACGACTATATAGTAAACGAGCGGCTATTTTACTTTAATCTATGAAACATTTACACTTAAAGACACTTCTCCACTTACCAATTACACTAAAAACACTTTCTACCTTTGACATACTTTTGAAGGTTAAAAAGACCAAACACCCCTCAGTTAAATATTAAATACATTTACAATTTCCTCACAACTTTTTTTATCATCTCTCTTCTATTTATATTCAACCTTTTTTTCTTTGGCCATACTTTTTCTTTATGAAATATATTTCATATGGTGATCCCATCTAATCTTCTTCAACATTGATTTCACCTTGTGTCTCCTATTCTTGATCAATTTGGGATTTCAAAACTAGGGCATTACAAAGAGCTTTGTGATGATGATTGTAGTGATGCAATCATTAGTGTCTACTGGTCAAGTTGTGAAGAGAAGATCTTTCTTATTATTCACAGCCATGGATACGTCAGCTTATATACATGAACCGAATGAAACCTAGGTTAGAGTAAATACAAAAGTTTCCATAAGCTACAAGGAGAGATCGTAAGCATTGAATGTGAGAATATATTGTATCCCTTATCATGCCCCTTCAAGATGGAGGTGGTGCTGCAACTCCATTCTTGATACGCAGGTGATGAATTTGAGCACATGAGAGGGGTTTGGTAAGTGCATCATCCAGCTGATTCTTTGTGTTGATATGAGAGACGCGCAACATACCATGTTGTATTTGTCTGCGAATAAAGTGATAGTCTAAAGCTACATGCGTCATACGTGTGTGAAACACGGAATTGGCACACAAGAAGGTCACTCCAAGATTGTCACAATACACAACATGAATTTTCGGTAGTGTGATGCCTAGTTCCGTGAGTATGTTGCAGATCCAGCGAAGTTCTGATGATGCATTAGCCACTGATCGATATTTTGCTTCCGTAGATGACCTAGCCACACCATTTTGTTTCTTTGCAGACCAGGAGACATGAGAGTTTCCTAAGTATATGATGTATGCGTTTGTTGAAACATAGTCTTCAGAGTCACCAGCCAAATCAGGATCCGAAAAAGCATGTAAGGAGAGCTTGATTGCTGCTGAGAAGTAGATACCATGGTATGTCGTGCCTGCTAATTATCCTTTTGGCAGCCTGCCAATGTATATCAGTTGGGCGGTGCATAAATTGCGAGAGACGATTGACTCCATAGGCAATGTCTGATCTTGTGAATGCGAGATATTGAAGGCTCCCAACGAGTTGGCGATATGGTTTGGATCAGACATAGAAGTACCAGCAGTGAGAGTGAGTTTAGGTGTCATTGCCATTGGCGTACTAACTGGTTTGGCGTTTATCATACCGCAACGATGAAGATCAGTGATGTACTTGCGCTTAGAGAGGTGCAGTCCTTTTGGTGTACAATGAGCCTCGATTCCTAGTAAGTAGTTGAGGTCTTTTGGGACTTTCATAGAGAAACGATCAGCTAAAAGTTGAAGGATTTTCTGAATTTTTCCGGAGCTGTTACCGGTGATAAGAATATCATCAACGTAGAAATAAACCACCTCGCTACCATATCGAAGAACAAACATTGATGTATCAGCTAAGGAATTCTTGAAACCAAGACTGACCAGATAGGTTTTGAGCTCGAAATACCAAGCACATGGTGCTTGTTAACCCGTAGATAGCTTTGCGAAGCTTGCAGACTTGGTCAGGATGATCTCGATCAATGAAGCCAGGAGGTTGTTTGATATAAACTTCTTCATCTAGTGTCCCTTGCAAGAACGCGTTGTTGACATCTAGTTGCTGAATCGACCAGTTTCTGGAGACTGCGATGTCGAGAATCAATAGAATGGTGGTGGACTTGATCACTGGACTAAAGGTGTATGTATAATCTCTACCAAACTGTAGAGTGTAAACTTTTGCAACCAGCCGAGATTTAGACCTGCAATAAGAACTAAAAGGTGATTATTTATTTTTCTACAGCCAACGACAGCCACAACATTTTTGTTGACAGGTCGAGGTACGAGAACAAAGGTTTGGTTTCTCGCAAAGGCATCATGTTCGGTAGACATAGAATCGCGCCAAATCTTGTCTTGAAGAGCTTGGTTCACTGTCATAGGTTCGGGTGGGGCATTATTGGAGGTGGTGACGGAGAGGTTGAACTTTTGGTTAGGTTTAACGATGTTGTTCTTTCTGCGTGTGGTCATGGGGTGTTGGTTTGGTGGTCTGGGATTTATGTCGACGAGAGGTGAGGGAGACGACGAGGGATTAGAGTTTTGAGTTGGAGTGGGCTGATTTTGGTTTGTTGTGGTGGGCTTGTTTAGGGTTTTATTTAGGTGTTCTAAGGTAGTAGTGGGCTGGACTGTTTGGGCTTGTTGGTTTGGTATTTGGTTTAGGCCTTGTGATAGTGGATTCAGAGTAGCTGGTGTTGGGTTTGGATGCAAAATAGCTGGTGTTGGGCTTGGCTGAGGAACCGTTGTCTGAGTCTCGCCATTTTCGTCATTGTTTTTTTGAAGGATCTTGAATCGGGAGTCCTTGAGACGCAAGGGTAATCTGTCGAGTGGCGGATTGATCAGAATTTTGGCGACGAGAGGGAAGGCTGGTGGAGAGGAGATCAAAGCTTTAGGTGAGGAGTTTGTACGAGGCTGGCTGAATGGTAAGGAATTTTCGTCAAATTAAACATGTCGCGAGACATAGATGCGACCAGAGACAGGTTGGAGACAAAGATATGTGCTCTGCATGAGGGAATAGCCGAGGAACACACATGGGGTCGACCGGTGTTCAAGTTTGTGAGAGGTGTATGGTCTCAGCCATGGGAAGCATAAACAGCCAAAGTCCAAAGCTTTACGTAGTTAGATTCTTTGTTAAAGAGCTTATGGTATGGTCATTTCATAGCAGTTACTGGTGACGGCATTTGATTGATCAAGTACACCGTTGTGGTTAGTGCGTATGACCAGTAGCGTTGTGACATTCCCGCCTGAGACAGCAAGGTGAGTCTAGTCTCAATGGTATGCTGGTGTTTCCTCTCTGATATCCCATTATGTCTGGGGTATGGGGTGGTGATGTCAGATCTTGGATGCCTGAAGTGGAGAGAAAGGAGCGCATAGCGATGAATTCACCTCCATTGTCTCTATAGAGAGTACCAATTCTTGTATTGAACTGATTTTCCACAAGACTTTTGAAGGCAGTGAACGTGTCACAAACTTGCGACTTCATTTTGAGCGGGTACATCCAAGTGTAGCGAGTGTGATGGTCTACAAGAACAAGGTAATACTTGTAGTTGTCGATGGAGGTTACGGGTGAGGTTCAGGCATCGGAGAAAATGTATTGGAGTGGTGATTTGAGGTCATGGTGTGTTTGAAGAAAGGTAATTTCTGGATTTTATTAATAGAGCAATCAGAACATAAGGTCTTTGAAAAAGTACTAGAATGAGGAAGAGAATAAGTAGAAACAACAGCTTTTAAAATATCAGCAAAAGGGTGGCCAAGTCTTTTATGCCAATGATCTAGTGTCGGTTTGGAAGTGGAGGATGCGAAGAAGGAGTTGACGGTTGCAGAGGTGAGAGGCCACTCATACAGATCACCGTTGGTCTTTCCTTGGAGCAAGGGGTTTCCCGAGTAAAGATCCTTCACTTGAAAGTGTGCAGGGAAAAATTCAACAGAGACCTTGTTAGTGTTACAAAGGCGATAAGCAGAAATTAGGTTCTTATGTATGTGAGGTACGCAAAGAACGTTATGTAAGGCAAGGTTTCTAGGTGAGGAAGGTAAAGTCAGTGAACCAGTGTGAGAAATAGACAAATCAGAGCCGTCTCCAATAAGAACATCATCATTGCCATGGTAAGGTTGATGAATGGATAGGTTGCTCAAATCGCTGGTCATGTGGTGAATAGCACCGCTTTCAAGTAGCCACACACTGTCTTAGGTTGCTGAGTTTTGCGCCATATTAGCTCGTTGTTGCCAAGGAGGATAAGAGAGACTGTTACTCTGAGTGTAGTTGCGACGGCCAAGTTGAGGACAGCGTCTGGCACTGTGACCTTGAATGCCACATAGTTGAAAATTTCCCTCGATATCCACCTTGATAGCCACTCTGCTGATTACCTTGGTGCCCACTTTGATATCCTCTTGCGTTCTTGTTATCGCGACTGTTTGTGTATCTAGAGCTCTGTTGATGCTTGTACCAGGGTTGATTGGATCGCTGAGGATTTTGTTGACGGTTGGAAGTCGTGTGTATTGCAGTGTTGGCCGTTATTGGAAGAGAGCTTACTTGATCAGCGAGTGTTAGGAGTTTTGCTTCCTTGTTGAGCAATTTTTCATGAACCTCTGTTACCTAGGGCGTTACGTCTCTGCCTTCTAATTGATCAGCAATGGTCTTGTACTCTTTAGGTAAGCCTCCTAGGATATACTCAAGCTGATCTTCTTTATCTACCAGCTTCCCCAATGACACAAGTTGATGAAATTGAGTGATGAAGCCTTGAACAAATTGACCGATTGTCTTTGTGTCTTTGACCACTGTTTGAGTTGTAACTTGAGTTGCTGAATATGACCCCTGCTTGGCTTGTTGTAGGTTGCATCAAGAGTCGAACAGATCTCCGAAGAGGTCTTGCAAGTGGAGACAAGAGGTTGGACAGATTCAGTCACCGATCCAATAAGCCCACTATAGAATCCTGTCTCTGCCATCGAGTGTAGGCAGGGTTGGTGACTGTCGCTCCATTGGCAGTGACTGTGGCGTTTGGAGGTAACGTTGCTGTATCCAGGAAACTTGCGAGGTCATAACCATCCAACAAGGCTTTGACTTGTAGATTCTACATCATGTAGTTGTTGGAGGAGAGTTTAGAGACGTTTGTCATATTGACATTAAGGATGGAGGTGGTGGCTGTGTCAACCATATCAGCTGATTCCACAGACATAGAGAAGACAGAGAGAAGGATTGATAGAACGAGGAGAGGAGAGGAGAGTCGTTAGCCAAAAAAAAGAACAGGTTTTCAGGGTATAGCTACGACTCTGATACCATGTGAAGAGAGGATCTTTCTTATTATTCACAGCTAGGGATACATCAACTTATATACATGAACCGAATGAAACCTAGGTTAGAGTAAATACAGAAGTTTCCATAAGCTACAATGAGAGATCGTAAGCATTGAATGTGAGAATATATTGTATCCCTTAACAGAAGTAAGGCACAAACTTGCTTGAAAAAAAAACTTGTAGACAACCACTTGAGAAAAAATAAATAAAATGCATATAAGACGTTCAACCAAATGTGTGTAAGATATATGTGTGTCCACAATCTCTTGTCCACAAAAATTATATACACAACTTCAGTTGATTGTGGTCTGTCAATCATTTCCCCAACTGCATCACTCTCCTTAGTAATACTAAGATCCTAACTTTTGCATGGTGACATGCATTATCGTCAGCTTCCTAAACTCTTGCAAAGATAGAAGAAATTTTGGATTATTGTTCGTTAATGTGAAATTTTGACATATGGATGAAATTTGGTGTTCACCGGTCTTAAGTCTTCATGTGTAATATATAGTCTACAACATTATTTGTCTACAATATGTGTCGACAATAATCTTTGTCCACAATGGACATAAACTAACTATATATGTCCATTAAACATATATCTAATTTTTAGTTTGAATATTGAAGATAAAAAAGTACACATAAATAATACATTTTATTATTTTTAACTTTTTGGTTAAATTTTTTTATTTATATTAGAGTTTTTATCCCTTTAGAACATATAATAGTTTTTATCATATCCATGTTTTTCATTTCATCCACATTCTCTTCTCCAAAAAATTTATATCCACATTTTCTTGATATATAATCAATAAAACAATTATTTAGTAATTAAATAAAATATTAAACTGTATATATATAGAGATAAAAATAAAAATAATTTCCTTTTTATATTTTAAATAAAAATAATGAATTAAACATGATGGAGGCAAAAAGAAAATTTTACGAAAAAACTAATAAAATAAATAAATATATATATTCATATATACTTAAACCGTTGGATCACATCCATTTATTTCAAATTCAATGATCAATGTTAGGTCCACACATTTTATAGCTCTCCTTGTATTCTAAGTACACACCATATCTTCTCCAGCAAACCAAGGGTTTTTTATCCATGAATCATTTACCGTACAACTAAAATGCCTCTTCAGCACATTTTGCCTTTTTGTGTTAAGAAAGACAATAATGTGTCTTATTGTGTAACACTCCCTCGCATGTGGTTTCCTATCAACCTATTCCTTTGAACCTTAAGCTATGTTTTTGAAGGAGAAAAGTAATGTTTGCTCCTTTGATATGTTTTCTGACGACAATGGAATAATTAGCCTTATGCGACATGCTAGAAAAGTTGTTAGTTCAGAACTAATGTACATGAGAATAGAAAGGAAAACTATTAATTTTTATAATGATATATGTGTTTGCTGGCTAGCCACTATATCACTCAATTGGAGTTTGAATATAGTGAACAAATGATGTACAAGAACTCTGACACATGCTTTAGGGATCAAGTATGTTAGACCGATATAAAAGACAAAATGAGTTTGAGGAACAACGATACATGCTAAAAAGCAAAGTTCTTTTTTTGAGGGTTGTAGCTAGTATGTATCCCTAATCCGTGCATAATTTAGCTCCCAAGTGCAGGTGTACTCGCAAGGGGCACACCGTTTATTTGTCGTATGATTTATGAGTTAGGATTCGTGTACTTGATCTCTAAGACTTCTCTAGTATTTGATATGCTCCCAAACATATGCGAGTGTGAGATATTAGTATATGGGTGGTTTGCGCTCATGATTATGCAGCATATTGAACTGATGTGGTTAAGCGGTTAGGAAAAAATCCATAAACGAATATATGTAACTCTTCGTTGAACATATGTGTCTCTTCCTTGTTGAATATATGTATTTTTTCTTGGATATATGTGACTTTTCACATAGTGTCTCTTGACTGTCTATATATATGAGATATTACAAAGAGAAGAGGATCAATTGTGATAATTTATTCATAACTAGTATAGTTCTTAAGAGAAAATAAAACGTTTTAGAGAGATAAAGTAAAACATTTTAAAAAGTGAAAGCTTCAAGAAATGAACTAAAAGAAACTTAAACAATGACAAAGAAGTTTTAAAGAGATAAAGTAAAAGTTTTAGAAAGAGAAAGCTTCAAAGAATCAATTCTAAAAAATTTGAACGGTTTATTTCTGTTTGTGATTTCATCCTTGACTTTTGCATCTAATTCTAGACTATATCAAATAGTGTTCATCGATAAATCAAGCTAAAATATATTTTTGGTTTTACACACTTCCGCAACAGTATCCGAGTCCAAAGTAAGGACAAACTTTATAATGGTATTATATTATCTTATTTGATGCCTCTTTTCAAATAATCAAATGATTTAACCAAATATATTAAATCCGTTTATTACCCGATTAGGAAAACAAAAACAGGAACAGCTGAGTATGGATAGCTATCACATTAAATATAGGGTAGTTTCATATACTATTAATTTTTTTCAAAATATAATTGTATTATGTATACAATAAATGTTGTAAATTAAAAGTCA
This sequence comes from Moricandia arvensis, assembly GCA_905132765.1. Classification (NCBI taxonomy): domain Eukaryota; kingdom Viridiplantae; phylum Streptophyta; class Magnoliopsida; order Brassicales; family Brassicaceae; genus Moricandia; species Moricandia arvensis. The sequence continues at coordinate 22,947 of CAJHQP010000660.1, forward strand.
GATCTTACGGGCAATCATGTCGCAAGCTAAAAGGAGTTATGAAACTACGAAGCTGGTCCCCTCCTTCGACCACCACTTGCAGTTTTAGTTAAACCATATGGAGAGATAATCCAAACAATTGACAAAAACTTAGTTAGATATAAACGAACGTGTACTTTAAGGTAACATTTACATTAAGTATTTGCGTATGAAGTTTTGTATTTTGATGTTTCAGTTTAACTTTTTTACGTGAATTTGTAATTATTAAAGCATAATGTTTTGTTTTTAATAAATTTTTTAAAGTAAATATATATAGTTAATAATGACAAGAAAGGTTAATGATTGAAAGACAATTTTCTCAAATAGACATTTGTAAATTTTGGTCACAAAAAACATTTAAAGAGAAAAATGATTAAAATAAGTTTCATTAAAGACTTTTCTACTCTTTGTTTTATATACATATAAATAATAATATTTTTTTAAAAAATAGAAAAAAATAAAAATTATAATTTTGAATTATATGTTTTTAAGTTCAATTTTTATAACTTTTATTTTTTTCAATTTTTTTTTGAAATTACAAAATGCTTTTTGAGACTATTTAAAAAAGATCAAATTTTAATATTTATTTTCTACTTTTAAAAATTTTAAGCAACACTCCGTAACTACATCCCTTAACTCTAAACCTAAAATCTAAAGTTAGTTAAGTTAACGGGAAGTTGTCAAAAATACAACATTCCTAGTACCATTTTTCATGTTTATCTTAATCACTTTTACTCTTATTTTTAAGAGGAAGAAACAATTATCCTAGTCACTTTCTTCTTTTGGAAACTATTTTTGTGAAAATAAACTAAAAACAATTATCCTAGGGAATTTTTCAAGATTGAATCAATTTTTATTAATGCATTTTGTTCTGCCAAAAAAGAGGATCCTAATTCATTTTGTTAATTAAGTAGTTTTAAACCCATACAAAAACTGATAAAATATTCAAACATATTCAAAATTTTAATATCGTAAGAAACGAGTCCAAACATGATTAAAATTAAATTCTTTTGGGTTTCCGAACATATCCAAATCACAAATATATATATAAAATTGAAAATAAATTATTTCAAAGAAAAACTAAGAAGAGATAGATTACAAATTTATGGGATTGAGAGGGAATTTTCATGTTTAACCACATTATTGGTACCACTTTTCATTTTTACCTTTATTTAAAAGATATTTTCATAAATATCATTTTTTTAGAGACATTGTTTTAAAAATTAATTAGAATCCTAAATTTTACATTCCTAAACCCTACCCCACCCTACCCCACCCCTCAACTCTAAACCCTAAGTCTTAGATTAATTAATCCAAGGGTTATAAGTGTGTTTTTTCCTCTTAAAAATAAAGGTAAAAGTGATTAAGATAAATATGAAAAGTAATACTATGAAAGTGATATTTTTGACAATTTCCCGAATGAGTATGTATATAGTTGTATTGTTTGTACTCATCGATTTCATTAGTAGGAGTGAATTTTATACCTATCAATTTAATTAGTAAATGTGAGTTTTATAGTATGTCAATTTTCCTTTTTCCAACCAGCAGTAACTTTAAGTGGATCCATTTGTTTCTTCTTTTCTCCGGCCACCAATTTTTTAAAGAGTTAATTTGTGAAATAACCATTATATGGACAAAATTAACAAAATAGTCATCATAGAATTGAGGTTGTAAAAAATGATGATATAAGCAAAAAAGAAGAAGAGTAAATTTTGAAGAAAAAGACGATGGATATATATATATATATATATATATAGAGAGAGAGAGAGAGAGAAAGAGAAAGAGAGAGAAAAGAGGAATGAGGTGGAGCAAAATGGACAAGAAAAACAAGGAAGAGAAAAAGGAGTGAGCGGTGAGGCTAAATAAGTAAAGGAGGAGAAGATGAGAAAACGGTAAAGAAAAAGATGAAGATGAATGAGATGGAAGAAGGATGAACAAGAACATAGAACAAGAGAAGGAGGATGATATTGCGTAACATACTATATTGTGTCATTAAAATAAAATAGTATATAGTATTTACAATATATTATTACCAATTACATATCATTTTTATGAGGAGAAATATAAGAGAATGTCTAGAGTTTTATCGGGTTAAAACTGTAAATTCAATTCATATCAGTTTCTTTTTAATATATATATATATTATTACCAATTACATATCGTTTCTATGAGGAAAAATATAAGAGAATGTCTAGAGTTTTATCGAGTTAAAACTGTAATTTCAATTCATATCAATTTCTTTTTATATATATATATATATATATTCAAATATGATGTGTGTTTTGAATTAGATATTAAATTATTTTGTATTTTTCAAATATAATAGAACAAACCAAAATATATAATATAACATACTTCATACATAGCATTGTTCATTTTTCAATTCTGAATCACATATTCATTGTTGCTTTTTGAATCATTAAATCGTTTGTACAAAGGGGGAGAGAGATAGAAAGAGAGAAAGAGATAACAAGAGATTTTAAATATGTACTATTTTATACAAATAATATAGAATAGAATGAGATATTCGTGTTAATAACAATTTCTATGTTTTGAAAGAAATTTATATTCGTTTGAGAAAAAATTTGAAATTTATATTCGTTTGAGAATTGATCTCTTATTAGGAAGACGGCAGAAAAAAGAGGTCAACATGCTTTATTTATGATGCATCTAGAAAAGGCTTCTGGACCGTATGGAATGACAACTTTTTCAGACTCATGGCATATTATTAAGAGGGATTTAATTGATTTGGTTAATAATTTTTTGGTTACAGGGAAAATGGACTCAAAGCTAAATGTTACCAACATATGTATAATTTCAAAGATGGAGAGACCCACAAAGATGATAGAGTTAAGGCCTATAAGCATGTGTAATGTGAGATATAAGATTATATCCAAAGTATTGTATCAGAAGTTAAAATGATGTCTTCCTGAGTTCATCTCAGAAACTCAATCGGCATTCATGGCTACAAGGTTAATTTCATATAACATTATCATTGCCCAAAAAATGTTTCATGGATTAAGGGCAAACAAGGCCTGTCAAAATAAATATATGGCAATAAAAACGGATATGAGTAAAGCATACGATAGAGTGGAATGAAATTTTGTTCAAGCTCTACTCCACAAAATGGGTTTTGACCCGCACTGGGTTCAATTAATGATGGAATATATCACCTCAGTTCAGTATCGAGTATTGTTGAATGAAAACCCCAAAGGACATATTGTTCCACATCGTGGTTTGCGTCATGGAGACCTATTATCACCTTATTTGTTCATTATGTGTACGGAGACACTAATTATGAACATTAAAAAGCGGAAAGTAATAAACAACTTACGGGAATGAAGGTTGCAAGGGCGTGCCCACCGATCTCTCATCTGCTCTTTGCAGATGATAGCCTCTTATTTTTCAGGGCAATCAAAGAGTGCCAAACTATTTTGAGGATCTTAAAGGAATACGAGGCAGTTTCGAGACAGCTCATAAATTTTTAAAAATCATCGATATAATTTGGACATAAGATCACAGAATCCACCAAACAAGAAATGAGAGATATACTAGGAATACAAAACCTTGGAGGAATGAGATCATACTTGGGAATGCCGGAGAGTTTAGGAGGATCGAAAACCCATATGTTCAGCTTTGTCCAGGAACGGCTGATAGCTGAGTTAATTGTTGGACGTTTATTTTTTTTACAAAAGGGGGAAAGGAATTAATTATCAAATCAGTGGTCACATCATTACCAAATCATGTGATGTCATGCTATCGCCTTCCGAAGGCTAATATAAAGAAACTAACTAGTGCGGTGGCCCAATTTTGGTGGAGCTCAGGGGGTAACACAAGAGGTTTACACTAGAAGTCCTGGGGTAAATTGAGTAAAACCAAAGAGGAGGGAGATATGGGTTTTAGGATATCATGGATTTCAATACGGAGATGCTAGGAAAGCAGTTTTGGAGATTGATCGAGAAACCATATACATTATTTTTCGAGTTTTAAAGGTCGATATTTTAGGAATACATCACTCATGGATGAGATCAAATCTTACTCATCGTCCTATGGATGGCGAAATATTGTTTCAGCTAGATCTTTGGTTAGCAAAAGAGTAATCAAAAGGGTGGGATCAAAATCATCTATATCTGAATGGAATGACTCATGGCTTCCATCCACTCACTCGAGACCAGCACAAAGTAACTTTTCAAATTTCTGCCTGGACCTCACAGTGGATTCGCTCATCAATCCAAATTCACGCACTTGGAACTCGCAGGTTATTAGGCCACTGTTGGATCTCATAGATGCACAAATTATAGAAAGCATCCCATTCAACGGAACCGTGATGCTAGATGTTGATGGGTGGCATTTTCACAAAAACATGGGAACTCGGTAAAATCTGGTTATCAAGTGGAACGTATATACCCTGATATGGAAAAAGAGGAAAAATTGATTGGACCCCCAATTGTCTCTTTAAAAGCGTTTGTTGATAAGTGAAGTGTCCACCAAAGAAGAAACACTTTCTCTGGCAATTGATATCAGGATGTCTGGCAGTTAAGAAAAACTTAAAATCGAGGGGAGTGCAGGGACAAATAGGATGTGAAAGATGCGGAGCAGCATAGGAATCAATAAACCATGTATTTTTCGAATGTCCACCGGCGATCCAAGTATGGTCACACTCAAAAATACCATCACACCCGGATGTTTTCCCAACTCAGTCACTTTATGTGAATATGGATCATATTTTCTGGAGAGTTTCTCCACAATTGGAAGATCATCAGTATGCATGGATACTATGGTATATTTGGAAAGGGAAGAACAACAAAGTCTTTAGTAATCTCGACATTGAACCTAGAGAGACTTTGCGGGGGGCGGAAACAGAATCAATCGTTTGGAAGGAGGCACAAGTGTTAAGCAAACAAAGCGCAACTCAACACAGAGAAACATTAGAGTCGACATTACCAAATATTCTAGGTAGATGGTGCTTCTTAGATGGGTCATGGAAGGAAAATGAGGTCTTCTCAAGACAGGGGTGGTATAGTACACTAGAATGTTTTGATGGTTTGATGGGGGCAAGGAACACTAGAGCTACATTATCTCCTTTTCATGCGGAGGTATAAGCTTTGATTTGGGCAATTGAGTGTATGAGAAATTTACGACAATCTCATATGGCTTTTGCAACAAACTGCTCTCAACTGGTGAAGATGGTGTCGGAACCAGAAGAATGGTCAGATTTTGCGAGCTACTTGGAGGATATCAAAAATCTGAGGGAGAATTCTACAGTTCAAAGATCATTCAAGTACCAAGAACACAAAACTTAAAGACGGATACTCTTGCATGCAGTGCCAGGAAACAACCGTCTTTTGTCATTCACATGGATGGAGAACTACCAAAGTGGTTTACAAAGTCGATGAGTCTTATAAATTTTATTTGATGACAAAAAAGTCACATTAATGAGATCTTTAATGTCTACTTTGATAGGAAAAAAATATACTAATACCTATGAGACCTACACTTTACAAAGTTATGTGATTTAACACTCAAAATGTTTTTTTGATTAAAGACTTTCAAATTAAAAATGTAAACTATTACATGATAAGACAATAGGTTTTATAGTTGGACAAAGTTTGCTTGTTTATTTCATGAATGATGAACCCCAACCTATGAAACAACAAAGGAAGAGATTATAATAACAAATAATACAATGAAAGAGAATAGCTAGTGATAAGCACCACGGACGCGGCGACCATGCTTTCTCTCCCTCGAATTGTCTTCCATTCCATGTCTTGGTATTTATTAGGATGTTTTGTCTCACTCCCACCTCTTGTCAAGTTGAGCGAGCTAGATGGCTCTATCACAACTTGATAAGGGTTTTTAATCATTAGAGCAAATCAATGTAGTATAGAAAGGATGTCAATCCAATCCTAAGTGAGTGCGAGACAGAGAGAGTACAGGTTGTGCTTAATCTAAATGCAATCAAATGAGGTTTGTTGTAGCAAGAAACAATGTGAAGTAATCAAGTTTTAATACAAATATGACAAAGAAGAACCAATGGGTATTTAGGTAATCGATTTCAGGGTGGTAGTTCTAAATCAAGGTGTCTAGCTTCAAATAAACATAACTTTCTATAGGCCTAGATCTCATTCAATATAGGTTAATCCACTTTCGATGGTAGAAACCCTTATGCAATTATGAACTAAACATCAACTTCCGTTCGTTTTGTTCACTCAAACATACATTAAGATTTAGTCTACTAGCCATCTAGCAATCTAAACATCAACTTCCGTTCGTTTTGTTCACTAGAGCAATACTAAGTTATTTCAAGCATTATGCAAACACTTTCGATGTCCTACAAACACTTAGAATCTAGATTAAAATGGCCAAAATCAATCTAGCATTAAGAACACTTAGTAAGCATAGAAATTTAAGTACTTTACCATTAGAACATCTTAACTCTTTTCTAACCACCCATTAATCTACCTAACCCATTGATCCTAAGGATGACTACTCACTAATCATCTTGTTTACACTTAATCCCATGATGGATAGAAGCATAATCAATATGATATAATATATGAAAATAAGAAACAGAATGTAGATGAAGAGAATAGCTAAAGGAAACAAGACTTTATAACATAAACTTCAAGAACACTTAAGAATAATAAGAACAATTATAAGAACTCAAAATAGAATGCAAAACAAGACTTAAAATGAAAGTGATAAACTCTATTAGACAGAAGAAGACTCAGAAGGAGATGGTGTGTTTTGCCATGGGGTTTGGGGTTCTATTTATAGGTGAAGAACAACCCACCCCCCATGTTACAAAGTTAAGATCTAGATTTAAAATAAAACACACTCATTGATGTTTCTTCCACTTTATCCCATTTGCACACACCTTTTGACCCTTTACAAGGCAAATGTAAACTTGGCTCTTCAGAAAAGGTAGAGAAAGTTAGGCCACTTGATCCACCAAACTCGTCCAGCACATGAAAGGTGATACAGGTTGTCCCGATCGATCGATCCATTTTTTTCATATAAATGGATCGATCGATCCATGTCCAAATCGATCGATCTGGATTTCGGATCGATCGATCACTTTTCCATTTTGCTCACGGCTTTCTTGGATCGATCGATCTAGTTTTCCATCAAAAACGGATCGATCGATCTAAGTCTCTTTTTGCTCCTTTTGTGTTCTAATCACCTCCAAAACTCCAAATAGCTCATCCAATACCTACAAGATGCAAATGTACATGTAATAGACTCTGAATGCAAATAAATGTAAGGTTAATGCATAAAAATATATGAAATAACAAAGCTAAAACTATGCAAAATCACAACATATCAACTCCCCCACACTAGTCCTTTACTTGTCCTCAAGTAATTTAATTAAGAACAAAGGGAAAGATAATGAAAATGGGAGCTAAGAACTAAGGTATACATTTCCTGAACTCATAGCTTTACACAAGTTTACGGATCCTCAATCGACATTACTTCACAACCAACTCTCACATTCAATTAAGCATAAGCTAACAAGGTGAATTCTTGCAAATGGAAACTTGATCTCGATCATTTGGCTTGGTAAGTGAAATGGTTTAATGAGCATGAAAGAGAGGTTCAAACACATTTCTTTTTAGTGGCTTACACTCAAAAGTAGGAGCATGATCATTATGCAAAATCAATCTAAGAAAAGAGGCAACTTATGCATACATTGTTTGTTCTTATTCTTCCCTTTTTCCTAGATGATCTTCAACTCTACCCTTTTTTCTTGGTGTTAATTTTCGAAATATTATATCATCCCAAAGACGTTAAGATCACTCTTTTTACTCATCCAGTGAACTCTTTCTTATCTTTTTTCTTTTGAACCAACTAGAGACTGATTTTCTTTTTCTTTTGTTCATTCTTTTCTTTTCACTCCTTTGGTTCATCTCTTTCACTTATCATACCCTTTTATACCCAAGATAGATTTTTGTAAAACAATACCAGACTTCCCAACCTAATTGCTAGCTCTCAAGAGGTTTTATAGCTAGCCCAACATAAGAACAACCAATGTCGCCTCTAATACTCTCAAGTTTTTGCACATGACAAGCTATCAAAAGAGACCTCACTCAACAAATATGATTAGGCTTCAAAGAATGGTAAGGGTTTTAAGGGTAAGGAGGTGCCATTTGGGTTGTCTAAGAATGGTAGAAGGATAAAATCAAACCCAAATGTTTATGATCCATGATCAAGTATACAAGTACCCATAAGCAAGAAAGATTAAGTTCATTTAGCTTTAAGTTCATTTGGAGTTGGTTTCAAGAAGAATGTCAAATCTCACACAAAAACAAGTTTCAAGAAGAGTTTCAAGGTTTGTATTCCTCGTAAGTTAAGCTCCCAATGCATGAATGCAATCTAAATGCAAATATATATATTTTTTTTTTTAATTTTTTAATTTTTATGTGTTTTTTATGGAAATAGTTAATGAATAGGTAAACTCTCCCCCCACACTTACTTCACACAGTCTCTTGTGTGAGAGCAATGTGAAAGAAGAGGACTAGAAGAAATAAACATGAAAGCTATATATTTACAATAGTTGGAGAGACACTTAGCTAATTGGAGTTGCTGGAAGGAGCTGGATAATTCTAACATTTGTTGCTTTGGTGGATGGCATCTTTCTTCTTTGATTTAGTGGACATCCTTCTACTTTGATATGGAGAGTCATCTGAAAAAATCAAACACACTTATTAAACACACAAAAGAAAATCACACAAATAAAACAATTATATATATAGGGATAGACATGGGAGTTCCTCCCAAGTGAGCTTGTTTTAAGTCTCTAGCTTGACTTCCTTTTTCTTTGGATCAGGCTGGTTTATGATCGGAAAGTGGAATTGAAGTTCCTCCCTCCTCCTCTGGTGTGGCTGCCATGTAAATCCTGAGCTCCTTGGGGAGTGGCTTAAGGTCGACTTTGGGAGCCTTGAGTTCACTCCAATCATCCTCTTTGACAGCGACCGAGGCGACATGTTGATCAGTTTGTGGCAGTTCCAGGAACATGCCTTTATCGACTAACTCTTCATGGGAATTGAGAAGCTTCTGATACTCCAAGTTCACTCCATCTTCAATGAGCTGAGCCTCTTTGTTTATGGTGAGAGCATGTTGTAGGGAGTCTTCCAGTGGTAACTCTTCTAGGTACTCATCAGAAAGGGCTTCCATCTCATCAATGTAGAACATATGCCCTTCAATGGTGGGTTTCTTCATCACGTCCTTGATGTCAAAGTGAAGAGTGTTTCCCTCCCCCAAGTGAAGAGCTATCTTGCCATCTTTCACATTCACAATGGCTCCAGCAGTGGCTAAGAATGGTCTTCCAAAAATTAGGGGATCTTTAGGCTCTTCGTCCATCTCCAAGACCACAAAATCGGTAGGGACCACATAGTCCCCAATTTTGACTGGAAGATCTTCCAAGATTCCTATGGGGAGCTTCACAGAGCGATCAGCCAACACCAATGATATCCTACACTTCTTGTATTGTGTAAAACCTAGCTTCTTTGCAACAGAATGAGGCATAAGGCTTACACTTGCTCCCAAGTCACACAAACATTTCTCAAAGGTCAATGGACCCATGGCACATGGCAAGGTGAAGCTGCCTGGATCTTCTAGCTTCCTTGGTATGGATAATCTCTTGATGATGGCACTGCACTCGTGAGTAAGGACCGTCATGCCCTCCAGTTCTTTTTTCTTCTCAGCTACAACATCTTTCAAGAATTTGCTATATTGAGGAACAAGCATAAATGCATCAATGATTGGCATTGTGATCTGCACTTCACTCATCTGTTTCTCAAAGAGTGCCTTGTACTTCTCTAGCAGCTGCTTCTTGAATCGTCCCGGAAAGGGTAATTTTGGCTCATAAGGAGGTGGAATGAATGGAGTTGGTTTGGTGGTGGTGGTAGCATCATTCTTGTTCTCAACCGGTTTCTCTTCTCCCACCTTTCTCTTTCCTTTGGTTTCCGCCATTTTCTCCATTATCTCCTCATCTGTCTTCTCATCTACAATGACCACTTCATCATCAACATTAATGGCGACCTCCCCACCTTGATACTCATCATCCTTGAGGAGAACTTTCCTTGGTAGTTGCCTTCCACTTCGAAGTGTGATGGAGTGCATTGTCTCCTTGGGGTTTTGCTCTGATTTTCCAGGGAGTGATCCCATAGGACGTTGTGAGGTGGAGGCAAAGGAAGCAAACTGATTCTCCAAAGCCTTGAACTTGAAGTTGAGCTCATTGTAGCTTCCGTCAATCCTAGCATTGATATTTTTGAATTCATTACCAATGTACCTTTCTTGTCTATTTTGTGCCTCCAAAATTTGTTTGATCATGGCTTCAGTGGTGTTTTCTTGTGGGGCGTGAGTAGAAGTTCCGGCTTGGTTTTGGAATGACTGGTTGGCCTTGTTTGTGAAACCTGGAGGATAGCTTTGCTTCTGTTGGTATGTGCTCTGGTTGTTCATGTAGAAGGGTTTTTGTTGGTAGTTGTTGTACTGAAAATTTGGCTCCTTCTTGTACCATTGCCCATTAGCGTTGATGAAGCATAACTCTTGTTGTTCTGCTAGACCACCGACTTCATGTTGTTCAGCTGTGTTTGCATTGTTTGATACACCAACAGAGTTCACCTTCTCTTGCTTGGCTTTATCGGATAGTAGTTGGTCAATCTTCTCTTGCAGCGCTTTGAGCTCTCTTCTTGTGCTTGTGTCATCACCTCCGCTTCCTCTGTGTTGTCTATCATACTCATCGTTGTAGATTGAATCACTCCTAGCCATGTTCTCTACAAGTTCCAAACCATCTTGTTCAGTTCTTCCTAAGAAGAAACCATTGCTAGCTGTGTCAAGTTGGCTCCTATATTTTGGCAAGACTCCTCTGTAGAATGTGCTGAGTAGACTCTCATTGGTGAACCCATGGTGAGGGCATTGGGACTGGTAGCTGTTGAATCTCTCCCAAGCTTTTCCAAAAGTCTCTAGACCTTTTTGTTGAAATCCTGAGATTTCATTTCTAAGCTTGGCTGTTCTTGATGTAGAGAAGAACTTGTTGAGGAAAGCTTTCTTGCACTCATCCCAAGTTGTGATAGAGTCACTAGGAGTGTTCTTTTCCCATAGATGAGCTTTGTCTCCCAAAGAGAATAGAAACAAGCGGAGATTCAAGGCATCTTCTGAAACTCCATTGGTTTTGGACAGACCACAATACTTGTCAAATCTATCCAGGTGGTCAAGGGGATCTTCCAAAGGTAGGCCATGGTACTTGTTGTTTTCAATCATGTTGATGAGGCTGGACTTGATCTCGAAGTTGTTGTTTTGTACTGCTGGTGCTCTGATACCGGTCCTACTTCTATGAATGTGTGGTTGATCATACGTACCAATGGTTGTCAGCACCCTGAGGTAGTTGCTGATCTCTTTCCATAGTTTCAAGCTGTAATCTATTGAGTAATTGGGCTTGTCTTTCTTCTCTTCTCTTCCTTACTAACTCTCTTTCCAATGCTTTGATGTTGTCAACTCTTGGGACAAGGTCTGTTGGTCCTCTGCTCCTCAAGTTCATGTACCTGTCATTGAAAGAGTTGAAGGTAGAGTTTAGTAATCTTGTAAAAGTAAAATGATTTAGTCTTAAGCAATGACCAAATCTCAATGTCACAATCAATATAGAACTGGCAACGGCGCCAAATTTGATAAGGGTTTTTAATCCTTAGAGCAAATCAATGTAGTATAGAAAGGATGTCAATCCAATCCTAAGTGAGTGCGAGACAGAGAGAGTACAGGTTGTGCTTAATCTAAATGCAATCAAATGAGGTTTGTTGTAGCAAGAAACAATGTGAAGTAATCAAGTTTTAATACAAATATGACAGAAGAACCAATGGGTATTTAGGTAATCGATTTCAGGGTGGTAGTTCTAAATCAAGGTGTCTAGCTTCAAATAAACATAACTTTCTATAGGCCTAGATCTCATTCAATATAGGTTAATCCACTTTCGATGGTAGAAACCCTTATGCAATTATGAACTAAACATCAACTTCCGTTCGTTTTGTTCACTCAAACATACATTAAGATTTAGTCTACTAGCCATCTAGCAATCTAAACATCAACTTCCGTTCGTTTTGTTCACTAGAGCAATACTAAGTTATTTCAAGCATTATGCAAACACTTTCGATGTCCTACAAACACTTAGAATCTAGATTAAAATGGCCAAAATCAATCTAGCATTAAGAACACTTAGTAAGCATAGAAATTTAAGTACTTTACCATTAGAACATCTTAACTCTTTTCTAACCACCCATTAATCTACCTAACCCATTGATCCTAAGGATGACTACTCACTAATCATCTTGTTTACACTTAATCCCATGATGGATAGAAGCATAATCAATATGATATAATATATGAAAATAAGAAACAGAATGTAGATGAAGAGAATAGCTAAAGGAAACAAGACTTTATAACATAAACTTCAAGAACACTTAAGAATAATAAGAACAATTATAAGAACTCAAAATAGAATGCAAAACAAGACTTAAAATGAAAGTGATAAACTCTATTAGACATAAGAAGACTCAGAAGGAGATGGTGTGTTTTGCCATGGGGTTTGGGGTTCTATTTATAGGTGAAGAACAACCCACCCCCCATGTTACAAAGTTAAGATCTAGATTTAAAATAAAACACACTCATTGATGTTTCTTCCACTTTATCCCATTTGCACACACCTTTTGACCCTTCACAAGGCAAATGTAAACTTGGCTCTTCAGAAAAGGTAGAGAAAGTTAGGCCACTTGATCCACCAAACTCGTCCAGCACATGAAAGGTGATACAGGTTGTCCCGATCGATCGATCCATTTTTTTCATATAAATGGATCGATCGATCCATGTCCAAATCGATCGATCTGGATTTCGGATCGATCGATCACTTTTCCATTTTGCTCACGGCTTTCTTGGATCGATCGATCTAGTTTTCCATCAAAAACGGATCGATCGATCTAAGTCTCTTTTTGCTCCTTTTGTGTTCTAATCACCTCCAAAACTCCAAATAGCTCATCCAATACCTACAAGATGCAAATGTACATGTAATAGACTCTGAATGCAAATAAATGTAAGGTTAATGCATAAAAATATATGAAATAACAAAGCTAAAACTATGCAAAATCACAACATATCACAACTTCACTCACATCTTCTAACACTGTGAAACGAGAAGGACTCTCAAATGCACAAGGGTTAGGTGGTGTGGTTGAGGGATCAACAACAAAAGTTTCACAGACCTCATTGTTGATAATGTTTGTAAAGAAGACTCCATAACAGGTGTTGTAATGGGAATAGATGGTGAATCTACTAATGTGGATAAAATGTTGAAACAGTTGAGTGAAACGGTGAGGTTCTCCTGTCGAGAAGGAGAAGCGGATGATATAGTTGCAAACATGGAGTTTCCTGTACCAAGACGGTCCACTTTAGTATCTGAAGAAACCAAAAGAAAGTAGCTGAAAATACATGACTGGCTTCAAGTTCGGATTGGGGATCTTTTGTCTTATTGTGATTTTTAGACACATTGGCATGAAGATCACTTTGATGGATAGTTGGTGGCAATGAGCTCACGTTATCCTTTTGCTGTAGGATGATATCAATATCTAATACGGGGACCTCAGATTGGGTATCTATTGCAAGTGGCGTGGAGGTTGTAACCTGAGCAATCATAGAAGGTAAGAGGCATTTATTTGCTTTGTGTCCTAGATTACCACAGCTCGCACACATAGATGGAATCCATGTGTATTCAACATTAACAAGGAAAATGTTACCTTGTTTATCATCTAGTGTAATAAGCTCCTGAAAGTCTCTATCTAGCTCCATCTCAACTAAAACATTTGCTTCGTCCATAGTGGTAGGATCAAGTCGAGGTTTATCCGTAATAATAAGTTCTCTGAAACCTGAGGCAACATGATTTATACATAATCTTGTGTAGCAACAATGAGGAATGTTCTTCAAATTTGCCCAGACCGGAAGCGAAGAGATTCATAAATTTTGAAAGAGGCTTCTAGGTTCCATGGCAGTACAAAAATTAAGCAATCATCAATGTGCCATACTCTGCGTTGAATAATCCAATGACGAATAGGTTAGTGAGGGATATGAAAATGAAAGATGAATCACCTAACTTCTTACAACTAATCTTAAAACTTCTTCCCAAAATTCTATTGACGATAACATGTACCTAACCATGTGGGGGTAGAGAACAATTTTGGAACTTGCCAATGATATATTCATCCTTATTCTTGGGACCTACTTTAAGCACTTTTGAAGGAATAGATATCTCAAGTTTACCATCAAGTCGGTAAATTAGTGTGGTTGCCCGATATAAATTATGTGACTTATAGCTTAATCTTGCAGCTTATGGGAAACGAAGGCTTAATCTACTCCAGGGTTGGACCTAGGTGAGCCTTGGGTGGGGCAAGTGCCACATACAAAAAAAAATCCATTAGTTTTAGTGAAAGTTGAGGAAATGTCCCATGCACATTTGGTTGCAAACATTGTTATCTAAATGATGTGCCACATATTGTCACATTTGCTAGATCCACCCCTGATCTTCACTCAAAACTTAAACGCTTGTATAGATATGAAGTCCATGCTCCAGCATTCAACAGTTCAGAATTTGGAACAGCAATTGCAGTACATTAGAGACTATGTATACATAGCTTATTACCGTTATCAAGTGAGAAACCCGCTCTTCCTTTCAATGTTATATAGTTTATTAGATCATCATTGATAATATTTTGATACTATGCTCAAAAAAACAATTATGACGATAATGACAAAACAAACGATAAAAAGATACTTATTATTAGTTCTTGAAAAGATATTTATAGTTTTAATTTATTAATCAAGGTATCTTTTCACTTATGTTACACCTTACAAATAACTTTTCTTTTATTTAGAGTAAACTTGACTTGACAAAGATAGTTTTTGTAATCTATTAGATTATATTAAAAACTTGAAATTATACCTAAAGGAACAAGGATAATATTTTTTCAGAGCCATAAACCGGAAAGAATGGTAACTCTTTTCAAAACAACGATTTAAGTCGTAAAAATAGAGTAAAAAATATTAGAATACTAAAACCTAAACCAAATGACTTAACAAGGATATTTGACTCCATCTTTTCATTTAAGAATAATATAAATGTGCAACTGTTTTCTATAGTCATCTCCAATAATACCACATTTTGAAGGAAATATAGAAAATAAAAAAAAACATTCTCTAATGGTGCATCATTTTGAGGAAAAAAATTGAGTTTGTGAATAGTATTCTCTCAAATTTGAGAGAATACTATTCACAACCTTATTTTAGTGTTAGATTTTTTATTTATAAATTGATCCTCAAAATTTTATATAATCTTGTTTTGTATCTAAATTTTATAATACAATTATACTTATATATATATCATTTATATTCTTATAGAAACTAAATTCTATATATAATAAATATATAGTTAAAATAAAATTATTTCGGTGAAATTTTTGTAAGTATTTAAATAACAAGCATTATTAATTAATAGTAAATACTAAAATAGAATATATATATATATATATGTATATATATAATATTTTATTTAAAAAATGAGAGAAACTATTGAAATAAGAGATACATCATTTTAGTGGAAAAAATGATGTAACTTATTAGAGATGTATATATATAATATTTTATTTAAAAAAACGAGAGAAACTATTGAAATAAGAGATACATCATTTTAGTGGAAAAAATGATGTAACTTATTAGAGATGTCTTAAGAGTTCATCATTATTTTCTTGGATCAAGTGGAGATATACGGGAACGTGTGTGACGCACGAAACTCGACATTAAATAACTTTCCAAGTTAACTTATTTGCCTCTGAACACAAGTTGCAGAATTTCCCTTTTTCTATCTCACCCATTTCTGTTTATTTATTTTCTTCTCTCTACACAATATAATTCTTTTTTTTTTTTGTCAACATAAGTTTTATTAAACGGACTAGGCCCAAAAGGCGAAGCCCAAAAACATACATAGCATAGGATGGGCCAACAAACAGGCCAAACTAAAACTTTATAAGCTACGGACCGTAAGCCCATAGATGAGACCCGTTGAGGAAGGAGAAGACACGCAACCCACCAGGTGTCCGATCGCCCAGGGATCAATGAACACGTGTCCAGGTCCGGATCACCTTCTTCCACCGGAACCAGAAGACACGGCGGAGCTCCGCCGACGAAGAACACGAACCAGAGGAGACCGTTCAACCGAACAGCCATCACCATAGCTCGATCCGAGAAGTCAACATCTGGTGGATCTGCGACTCAAAAAGGAAGACTCAAACCGCCTTCAATCAATCCAAAGCCTCCGACTTTCGTTCAAGCAACAACGGACATCTTTAAAAATATAACTAAGCTTGAAGATGCAAAAGCCCAAAACTATTGGAGAAGAAGAAACATCAGAGAGCAGATCGAGAGGCAGTTGAAACAGAGAAACACATGGGTCGCAGATCGAACGGAACCGGGAAAAGACCCGGAGGAAGCCGGAGAAAACGAAGCAAAGCGATACAACGCTTCCCGGAGACAAAAGCTGGCGAAGACGGTGCTAAAAGAGCCACCGCTTCCCAGAGACAAAAGTCCGACTAACGGTATATACACGGGTAAGGGCACTGGCAAAAAGAATTATCTCTTCACTTTTCCCCTGTGAAAGATCGAAAGGAGGGAACAGAGGAAAAGGAGAGAGATTCGGCTCTACACAATATAATTCTATGTTTCAAGTTCCCTGCTATATATATATATAAGTTAGAAATATTACGTAATTTAAATTTACGAGAAAATTATACTAAGCAACTCTGCAAATACTACAGATTGTGTGTTATTGTGGCGAGATTATTTCTTTGTTCTTGATGAGAGAAATTGTTCTCCACCTCTTAGGCTCTTTAACAGTTGTTAATATGAATTGGACTATCAGGACTTGTTAGTCCTACGTACTCATATGAGTTTGCACGTTTAGAGCTATAAATATTTAAATGAATCCATATAGAATATCCTTGATAAATCATGAAATGTGGTAAATTACATGTTTAATAAGATCTTTTTGACTAGTCAAGACTAAAGAGTTGGTTGGTATTTTTTTTTTGCATTATCAATATAATGATATACAAGCCCTTTTAAAAATATATATATAATGATATACATCTAAAAATATGCTATCAATTACATATATATTTCTTCTATATGTATGTGAGGTAGAAAACACAGAAATTTACTCTACTCATATTCTTTTCAATCGATGATATTTGTTTAGGGTTTCTGGAAAAAAAATCTACACAATGAAAATAAAGAAAAATAGAAAAAGGTAGAAAAAGAATGAAAATTCTGGAGAACAATATCTCATTTGAGATATCGAAAAATAAATTGCTAGATACTCATCTACATATACCAAGTGATAATTAGCTTTATTTTCTTTTGAATAATATTGAGTTTTAGCAAAAAAATTAGTTTTATATTTCGATAGATGTTCTTGTAGATATCTTACCATTGAGAATACTCCTAAAAGTTAAAACCCAACAATAATATGTCTTTGGCAATAAAAGATTAACTGAATAATAGTATAAAAGAGTTAGTGGAAAAGTAAGAACAAATATGCTCTTTCTCTGACACCCCTTTTAGAGAAGATTTATACACAGAGAGGGAGGGCAGAGACACAACAACACTAACACGTGCTCCCATGGTACACGTGCGTCTCACTTTCAGTGAATTGCAAGTTCAAGTAACAAGCAAATCTCAATCGAATCCATAGACAAGGACCTCCAACGTGGCATTCTTGTGAAAATCTTGAAAACGACTTATTATGGCATCATATTTAGGTGGAGAATCACCACCAAAATAATAAACTTGTAGCTTATGTATACATATTACCCCTTAACTTTGTACTTAAATAATCGACTCTCTTAATTTACATGAAATGATCTATAAAATCTCCATATAACTGTGTCTATAGCTTATGTATGATAGGTAGAATAAAAACTCTTTTTATGTAAATAAGGATCATCCATCGGCTGAGAAATCAAAAGGACTCCAACTTCCGAACAAGAGGTTGGTGGAGTCATTGGATTCATCAGCAAAATGAACCACCGGTTCATGAACAGTCTGAGCCGGAGTTAGACCACCAACTTCTACATGGTTATGACCAATCAATAAAGCATCAGACCAGACACTATTAGTGTCAATAGAAAGAAGCTCTTCACCAGGAAACGGAGGCAGCCCATTATAACGACATTCCTCCACAGTATGTTCCACCTGATGATCATAGTGATGATGATAAAGACCATCACCGATGTCCATACTCCAAGAGGGTTCCGTTGAAGCGCATGTGGCTAAACCGCATGTCTCTTGAAGTGTGGGTTCGTCAGGCTTTGGATTCAAGAAATTGGCGTAAACAAGAGCAAGATCTATGTTTGGTGAGCCACCACCGGAGCTGCATGAACTAGTGGCTACGCCGGTTTTAACGTTACTGGAGGAGGGTTTGGTACGGCGGGATTTTCGGCAGCCACCACCAACTGGCACGTTGCGGAGGGAGCCGCCTTTGGTCCAATATCTACGGCAGCCTTTGCAGAAGTAGCGAGGTTGAGTGAGACTATAGTTGTTGTAATAACAGAACTTTGTGTTGGATGATCCACATCTTGGACAGCTCGGCGTTATCTCTGCGTTTGCTTTTGGCCGCCATGTAAACGATGACGTCAAGGCTTCTGTTCTCTCCATATCTCTCTCTCTCTCTCTCTCTCACAATAAGAATGTAATATATACGCATGCATGAATGTGCGTGTGAGTTTGTGCATGTGGAGAGAGCGTTACACGTGTAGGCTGTAGAGTGGAGGAAGTGTGAGGGAGCAATTGCCTCGTAAGTGTGCACTCACAGTTGCTTCGTGGGGGAGACAGGTTTAAGGGTTTTGAATCTTTGAAATGTTTAAATAATAAGATAAGTGAATTAGAAAATGTTTTTTTTTTTAAATATATAGTCTTGGAGATTGTTTCGAAGCGAACAAAGAAGCCTATGACCTCTCGGGAGAGAAGGGTTATTTGGTGTACATTGAGCTATTTGTACGGCTTAATTAATGGAGGCTGCATGATTACTAATATACATATTCTATATAAGATATACATGTAACATGTCTAATTTTCTCTTCTCCACATATACAATATAAAAGAAAATATATGCACGTTATACTAAAATGAATAGTTGTAATAATAATAGTAGGAAATATACTTGTATCAATAATCAATATGGTATGTGAAATATTTTTCTATTCACATTACAATCTTAGACCATGATTAATGGGGGTTCTTAGGGATGAGATTTTTAGAACATCTTTATCCCTAAAAACTCTATTGGGATTTTTTTTATTTAAAAAAAAATTAAAAAGGAACCAATCGCGGACCACCACGTATCAATGGAGCCCGCGAATAGTACAAGAATTCAAGAAAATGGTCTCTTAATTAGGGGATTTAAGAGACATCTCTTAAGGTTTTGGTGGGTCCCCCACCCTTAAGAGACTCTTAAAAGATCCCAATAATCATGTCCTTAGGAGAAAATAAGAAACTATTTCTTAACTTTTAACTGAAAAAAATTAAGAATCGGTTCTTAAATACTTAACATTTTCAGTTAAAAGTTAAGAAACAATTTCTTATTTTCCCCTAAGAACTTCATCCCTAAGAACCCCCATTAATCCTCCTCTTAGATTATCTTCAACCCTTGGGATGCTTATTTTTTTTTTCTTTAAAAAAAATTAAAAACGAACCAATCGCGGACCGTCACGTGTCAATGGGGCCCGCAAACAGTACAATAAGTGGTGCTTATTTAAGCACTTTAAGAAGTGGTGCTTAGAGAGTGCTTAGAGTTTTGATAGGCTCCACCCGCTAAGCATTCCTCAAAAACCCCTCTAAGCACCCCTTTAGAGCATCTTCAACCCTAGCACCCCATTTGGGGTGCTTAGTTTTTTTTATTTTTTGATTTTTTTTAAAAAAAAACGAACCAATCGCGAGTCGCCACGCGTCAGTGGGACCCGCAAATAGTACAAGAAATGATGTTTATTTAAGTATTTTAGGAAGTGATGCTTATGGGGTGCTTAGAGTTTTGGTGGGCCCCACACGCTAAGCATCCCTCAAAAACTCCTCTAAACACCCCCTTAATGGTGCTCTTTG
Organism: Moricandia arvensis; assembly: GCA_905132765.1. Classification (NCBI taxonomy): domain Eukaryota; kingdom Viridiplantae; phylum Streptophyta; class Magnoliopsida; order Brassicales; family Brassicaceae; genus Moricandia; species Moricandia arvensis. Next base: position 43,146 of record CAJHQP010000660.1, read on the forward strand.
GGAGGTGTATTGAATTGGGAATTTTAGGTGATTCGTGTAAAGTTGACAAATCCACTGTTATTCAAAGATGAATTTCAAAACTCATTTAAAATTTATTGTTATTGTACTTAACATTTCATAAAATACTCTGAAATCCACAGTTATTAAAAATATTTTAAATGATTTTAGAATGTTTGGGTAGAGTTTTTTAGTTAAAAATTTTAAAATTGAAATCTCATGGTTTTAGGTAATATTCTATGGTGGTTTAACAAAAATCACTTAAACCTCTGCCATTTTTTGAAATCATCTACAACCTCATTAAAAAATTAAATCACCTCAAATTTTACATTGAATACGCTCCTATACCCATGTATTAATTCGCCAGAAAGATGAAATTTAATTTGGTCAAAGTCGTTGATGATCGGAAATTGTGCGAGTCATATCACTTAGTATGAAAATGTTATGTGTATGCATAGAAACTGAGTAGAGGATGAAACAAGAAAACACAAAGTTTTGTAGAACAAGGACCCTCTCTATATATGTGTATACTTTGACTTGGATTTATTTCTTTATTTACACAGAGAAAATGGGTACTTTGGAAAAGAAAATCTGAATAGGGAAAAGAGTTTCTTGGATCATGTGTTTTATGGCAATCTCCAAGAATCCTATGTAGGTCTTAACATTTTTTCAATGTACTTATTTATTTAAGTCGTCTTGAAAATAGCTTACGTTATATTATATTACATGCAGCAGACTATTATAACCATCTTTGCTTTAGTAATAGCTTACATTAGAAATTCAACTGCATAAACTTGTTGAACATAGACGATAAAGATTATTTCAGAATATTAGCATACATCAGAAAGTACTATTACATAAACATGATGAACAACATTCGATAGAGATTGTTACAGATTAGATTGCTATTAAGCCTGCTAAGCCTCCATTGCGTCACTCTCATCAACAACCATTCCATTTCCATTATCCATTTTGAATTCTCCCAGCTTCTTCACCCACACAATGTAACTCGAGTTCTTCGCTAGAACATCAGCTGAAGCATCCTTCATCTTCACCAATGTATCAGCATATATCTCAAACCCAACAATCTTTTCCCATAACAAAGCTCTCCTCTGCGCATCGATACCTTCACTTCTTATATCATCCAACCACTCTTTTGCCTCCTCAAGCTTAGCCCAAAAGCAAGTATCTTGCGTAGTGCTAGCATATCGAGTTCTCGCAGTCTTCACTCTACGGCGCTCTCCTCTTTCTTTCCACCACTTATCGAACAGTAAAAACCTTTTGGGTCTATTCTCATTCTCCATGTAATGACCACCAGCCCTTGAATATTTGTACTTGTAGAAGTACGCAATGTCCAGTGGCTCGGCTAAGAGCTGGTAAAACTGTGATGCAAATAGCCATTTCAGCTCGAAATCAAAGTCAGAAGGCAACACATTCGTCTCCACCATTTCATACACACCGTCCCAAAACTTAGCTAGCTTTGCGCGAGCCATGTTCACCCTTGTCTCCTTGGGATTTGAGTATTGTTTGAAGTTATCGTAGTAACTGAGCTGCTTCGCGTCACAATTGTCTTTGTACCATTGAATCTCTAGTCTTGATGGCAAGACATTACCAAGCTCAATAGCTAACTCACTCGCTCTCAAAATTGGTGCACGACTAATTGTTGTAGCTGCTTCTATGCATTCTTTGGCTGATACACCACTTGGGTGATCATCAGAGAATCCAAGAGATTCAACGGCTAATGCAACACCAGCTTCGTAGCCATTGTCTGAGATATGCCCACTAGCAAAGCTTCTAGATACGAGGAACTGTTGAGAGAGTGTGGACACGTAATGTTCGTATCTTTGACGTTCCTCAGTGTTTGAAGTTCCTGATGAGTTGAGTATCTGAAACATCCTACGAACTGAAGCAGCATTGTCTAGGCAGAGACCTCCATTGTCGGAACAGAAAAGATAGGTTCCAAAGGGACAGAGTTGATCATCTTTTCTTCTTGGAACAAGGTCGTGGATGGAAACCACGTGGCAGAAGTTTTGAGCTGCATGTGATCGGGAGATTGAGGAAGAGAGAGATTGGTTTCCTAGCAAAGGAGAGCCGAAGGTGATGCAGAGGAGAGGGAATGATGGTGGTGAAGGTTGTGAGAGGAGCCAAAGTGCGGTGAGTGCGGCAACTGCACCGCCGGTTGAATATCCGGTTATTACCACCTGTTTTCTGTCTTCCATTTCCAGTCCTCGTGTGATCTGTTACATTCATAAATTTAATGAGCTACAATAAACTGGTTGATTAGTGAACATTAGTACGAGGTAATGTATTGTAGTAATTTATAACTAGTCCATGATATGACCTAACTAAAATAAATAATCAATTTTCATGGTGTACTTTTTAGAGGGGATTACGGGCTTCGGTCCCAACCTTTGGATATTCAAAAAAATATCAATTTTTCACTTCTAAAGTAAACCTATATAGAGACTAAACTGCCAATTAAATAGTTGGACTTGTGGTGCACAAAACTGGAAGGTTTTTTTAAAACTCTTGCATAAAAACTCTTGAAGGTTTTTAGAGGCTGGAAGGTTTTTTTAAACTCTTGCATAAAAACTCTTGAAGGTTTTTTTTTAAACTCTTGAAGGTTTTTTAGAGAGGCTGGAAGGTTTTTTTTTTAAACTCTTGCATAAAACATGTGTCTCTTTCTATTTTGAAACACAAAACATGTGTTTCTTAAATAAAATGAATACACAAATTTTAAAAACATAATTTTATTGTTTGTATGTTAATATTTTGTAGAAGAAATATAAACCATAAATAATTAATTATTACACTATGCATAAGTTTAAATATGTTAGTATTGTTTTAAAATTAATATTTACTAAATTAATACTCATGAAAGACATAGGTGTGGATATCTTATCAACAGAAGTGAAAAATTAGTACAAATTTTTAGTAAATCTTTCACCAAAAATAATATCGTTTTGTTGAGAAATTTAATAAGTTTTTATCAATAATAATACTCTAAAATACGGAGTATTAAAAAGAATAATTGAAGGAGTGTGGACAAATGAACTTGAAATCTGAGGAAAGGCTCATTTAAAGAAAACTCCTTTAGAAATTCCTCTACCACTTGTTCTTGTGATAAGTTCAATATTCTTAGTAATATAAAAATTTAATTGCTTAAAGGATTTAATAGTTTTTTTGTTAGACCTTTATATAAGATCTTAACCAATCGATGGAGATGCTTTCATGTACTAGATTTTTTTTTGTCAAGGTGTAATAGATTATGGGTAGAAATTACTATATCTAGGAAAGATTCAGGAAGTCCTAATAAAATATTATTTATTGAAAGAAATAGAAACACAGAAAACAAACCTGAGACTCAATAAAGAGAGCCGAGGAAACAAAAAGCTCAAGTATTGCACCGTTGACCATAGGCGGAGGCTCGTCAGAGGTTGATGCTGTTGGAAAGGCAGAGAAAAGCTCATCTCCGGCGACTTGCAGGCCCACGAGATTCCCCTCTTGATTCATCTCCACCTCAGGTAAAGCAACGTACATGGTTCCGGCGATGTTTTGTATCTGAATACTCTTTGAGCTATTAGCAACGTTGCATAAACTCCATGAGTTGGACCATAAAGGAGTCGACATCATGAGCGAAGCTTGTAACTCGCTCGTCTCGAACCGGCACTCTTCCATGACTGGAGTCGACTACTTTGTGTGGTTTGTGTTGTCAAACTTAGCCTTTTTAACGAAAGAATGTTAAAAGGAAAATTTCTAAGAAACCTCCATATAGGTTCTTGCGTATTTACTTTGTAGGTTCTTACGTATTTACTTTGTAGGTTCTTAATTCTTGTCTGCATGATGAGTCGTCTCTCTTAGTCTCCTTTAGTTTTTCTGTAAATAATTGTACTATAAGGGTCCATCTTAAAGACAAGACAGGACAAAATAGAGTAAAGGAGTCAAAGCTTTTGATTATACCCAGTAGGCCAGTAACCTTAATGGTTTAGACTTAAGCATATAGATTTCTTATGATATGCAATGAATTGCAGTATGAACCTATCTATCATCTTTCATGGAAAACTGCAGATAAATTAGCCTACATATGTACTAAGAGACATTGAAGTTTATTTGGCATGGCTTTGAAAAGAATGAACTAACAGCTTTTTAGCTTAAGCTGTTAAGTGGTTTATTAGTGATTAAGTACTCTGCATGAAAAAAAAAAAAAAAAAAAAGTTCTCTGCATGACTTAAAGAGACTTTCAGTTTGGGTCTCTCTCTGCAGATATAGATCCTTGTAATGATTTTGTCATTCACTTTAGCTTATATAAAAGGAGTGGAGTAAAAGGAATGAAAGGTCTATCTCATCTTTCTTATCACCACTATTATGGGCATCGTGTGGGGACAAGACAAATAGATTGTAATCTGGGGCTATTATAAAACCAAAACAAAGCGCTTAAGGGTAGCGTTGGACACAGATAGAATATGAGGGCTTTTGGAAATATTTGTAATCTAATCCGTTTAATTCGAATGATTAATTATCCGATTCGATATGTACCTACTCATATATTCGGTGTTTGGATATCTAATTTTTAATATGTTTAAAAGGATATAATATTTGATCCATACAAATAAATTAAAATTAAATAAAAAATCTAAATAATAGAAAATAATAATATTTTTACAAAAACATAAAAATATTTTTTTAAAACTTTAATATCTAAAATAATTAATTTAATAAATAAAAATATTTTAAAACTTACATAAAAATAACAATTATATAATTTTTCAAATATATGTACATATATACATATAACAGACCATCGGATATTAATTCTTAAAAATATCAATTTTTGTGTTTTGTTTCATTTTTTACGTATACTATATATTAGTATTTAACTTGCTTCGTAAATTTACATTTTTCGGTTCAAAGCGAAACGGATAATAAATTGAATTAAATTTACAGACATTTTGCCACTCCTACTTAAGTGTATTAAAAGAACTCTTGCGTAAATTACAATTAACGAGATTATATGAGTCTACAATGCCAAGAATTTATCGAAATTAACAATGATTGTTCAGAAGTTACTATCTAAAGTACTATTGTAATGACCAGCTTAAATATTTTCCATAAACATCCCTTCTTAAATGTAATCATACCACAAACAATCAAGTTTGTTGGGTAGACCTAATTATAATTGGGTCAAACCAAGTTTGTCAACTCGTTTTTAGCTTAATATAAATACTTCTAAGACCTAATTTTAAGATCTTATCTTGTTTTCTATCTAATCACAAGATTACTTCGGTGAAAGTTTGATACTTTAACCTATTTTCATCTTATTTCTTGTGTTAAGAGTTGATCTTACTTCCTAATCATGTTTAACCTTGAATCAACCATGAGGGTTTTCATGAACATTAGTGAATAGATTCCTATTGAATCTATGGGTTAGGATGATTAAGATGGTTAAGTGAAGAGTTGAGGTGTTTAATAGTGGATTTACATGTTTCCTTGCTATTTGAGTGCTTTTAATGCTAGATTAGTCTTGATCACACTAAGCTAGACTTTTAGATATTTTGTGCAACACAAGTGTTTGATAAAATGTCTGAACCAACTTGAATGTACTCTAGCTTGAATAGACAAAAAGATTTGATGCTAAGATTGCTAGATAGTTAATAGACTTGTTCATAATACTTGCTTGAATGAATTGAACAAATGAGAATTGATAGTTCACAATTACAAATGGATATTTGTCTTGAGAAATAATTGATCTTTAACAATGATCTAGACTTAAGGAAACTATTGGTCGATAAGCTTATCACCTTAACTTGAATCTTAACCACTTGAAATCAATATCCTAACTCCATGGATCATATCTTTTAAATTGAATCAAGTTCTTAGTTAGTGCTTGTTTGCTCTTGTCACTTGAAACTATTCACTTCATTAAATCTTGATTGCTTAGATTGAGGCTAATGACTTATATTCTTGGTGACTTGAATTAACTTAGGATGGATTGACTCTTAAGTACTACAATTATACTTAGGATTAAACTTATCCCTATCAAGTTTTGGCGCCGTTGTCATTTCTAAGTTTGATTTTGACATTGAAATTTGGTCATTGCTAAGTCTTGTTTTCTTTTATTAGATTACTGACATTCTCTCTTCATTCTCTTTGAATCATCAGGTGTATAAACTTGAGGAGTAGATGACCAACATAGCTTGTTCCAAGAGTACATAACATCAGATCTTTAGAGAGAGAATTGGCAAGAAAGAGAAGAGATGAGATACTAGTTCACTTGGACAAATTGAGATTAGACATGGAAGAAGAACATAATAACCCTCATCAAGAAGATGTCTATGGAGATGAGAACGATGGACAACAACCTCAGGGAGTTCCTCAAAGGAGAGCTCAAGATGGAAATGGCCAAGGAGAGCTCAAGATGGAAATGGCCAAGGAGCTGCAAACCTTAGGTCACAACACCCTCCACGCCATTCTAGGGCGATTGGCACTTATGACCAGCCTAACATCCATGGGACTAGGGCGGGCATTAGAGCATCAACTGTGGAGAACAAAAACTTTGAGATCAAGTCCAACTTGATCAACATGATCTAGAGCAACAAATACCATGGTCTCCCTTCGGAGGATCCCCTAGACCACCTCAATAACTTTGACAAAGTGTGTGGAACAACCAAGAGAAATGGTGTTCAGAGGACGCTTTTAAGCTGAGATTGTTTCCCTTCTCAACTTAGCAATTCTGGAACTTGGGAGAGTTTCAAGAGCTAACACAATGCCCTCACCATGGTTTCAATCATGAGAGTCTACTAATTACCTTCTACAGAGGAGCTTTGTCTAAGTTTCGAAGTATGTTGGACACAACCAACAATGGTTTCTTCTTGGGAAGAGCAACTCAAGATGGCATGAAACTTATTGAGAACATGTCACTAAGTGATTATGTGTACAATGATGACTATGATAGGCAAAACCAAGGTGATAATGGTAAGGACTCTCACACAAGAAAAAAGCTGAAATCTCTTCAAGATAAGCTAGATATGCTTCTTCTAGACAAAGCAAAACAAGAGAAAGTGAACTTTGTTGGCCAGCAAGGGCAAGAAGAGGCTTTGGAGGTTGTTGAGGTAAAAGGCTTAGAAGGACAACCTGAGCTGTGTTTTATAAACGCGAATGGGCAATAGTATAAGAAATAACCCAATTTCCACGACCAAAACCCATATCCAACCAAACCCCAATACCCAACCAACTACCAACAGAAACCATCCTATAATAATCAGCAAAGTGGTTACCCACCCAAGCAACCTTACCTTCCGGGTTTTTACTCTAAAAGCGGTCAATCCACTCATGTCCAGGGAAGCTCTTCTCAAGCTCAACCTAAAGATACAAACGTGGAGTCTATGTTTAAACAGCTTTTGGATTCTCAAGCACGAGATGAGAAAACCTTTGGGGATGAACTGAAGAAAATCCACACCAAGATTGATGGGAGCTACAATGAGCTCAACAACAAGTTCAAGGCCTTTGAGAATCAATTTTCTACAATGAGTTCCAACTCTAAAATACATATAGGATCACTTCCTGGAAAAGCTGAGCAAAACCCCAAAGAGACATTGAACTCCATCACCCTTAGGAGTGTTAGAGAGCTTCCTACAAGAGAGCTTCTCATTAAGGATAATGAGAAGCAAGCTGGGGAGGTGGTCATCAACCTTGATGATGATGTTGTGATTGTGGATGATAAGGTTAATGAGGAGATCTTGGAGAAAATAGTTGAAGCCAAGGGAAAAGGGAAGGTTGGAGGGGAAAAGAAGAAAGTAGACAAGACTGAAACCTCTTATTCTTTCAAAGAAGTTTCATCCACTCCTCCTTAAGAGCCCAAGTTTCCATTTCCTGTGAGATCCAAGAAGAAATTATTGGAGAAGTATAAGACACTCTTTGATAAGCAAATGAGTGAAATTCAGACCACCATGCCCAATATAGATGCTTTCATGCTTGTTCTTCAATATAGTAAGTTTCTAAAGGATGTTGTGACTCAAAAGAAAAAGGAAATGAAAGGGATGGTGGTTCTTACACATGAATGTAGTGCAATCATTCAGAGGTTGACTGTCCCAAAGAAGTTAGAAGATCCGGGTAGTTTCACATTGCGATGCTCCATTGAACCCTTCAAGTTTGAGATGTGTTTTGTGTGATTTGGGAGCTAGTGTGAGTTTGATGCCTTTGTCAGTTGCGAAAAAGCTTTGTTTCACTCAATACAAAAAGTGTAGGATCTCCTTAGTGCTAGTTGATCGCTCGGTGAAACTCCCTATAGGTATCTTGGAAGATCTCCCAGTGATGGTTGGTGATTGTGAGATTCCAACAGATTTTGTGGTACTTGAAATGGATGAAGAGCCTAAGGACCCCTTGATCTTTGGGAGACCTTTCTTGGCTATTGTTGGAGCTATAGTGAATGTAAGAGATGACAAGATTTATCTCCATCTTGGAAAAGAAATCTTCACTTTGATGTTAAAGAGGTGATGAAGAGACCAACGATCGAAGGCCAAGTGTTCTATATTGGTTTTGATTTCTCTTTTAGACCATCGAACTTATCAATTCTCAACAAGATAAGTGTGATGTTTATTGATCATATCACTTACACACTTTTGAGTTTGTTGTTTTGCAGAATATGTCTTCTTCTCGTCGTCCAACGAAGCAAAATCCACCAAGAGCAGCTAGGGAAGCACCAAAACCTCCCACTCAAGTCTACCAACGAGCTAAAAAAAGAAAAATCAGTGGCAAGGGAGACTGATCTTGAGGCTGAGGTTGAAAGGAAGATTGAGGAAGCTCTTCAAGCTGGAACTTAGAACGAAGAAGAAGCTCAAAACCCACAACCAGAGCGTAAGATAAAAATAGAACCCCAACGACCAGGAACCCATCCACCAAGCAGCTCTACAAGCAACTAACTGATGTTGGCAAATGGGCTCCTATGAGATTTCTCGATCATGTTACCCTTCGACAACTCGGGTTGTATGAAGATGTGCGAATCATTCTTCAGAACATGGGCTTGGAGTCTCTTATGGATATGAGTTATGGAGTTCATGAGGAGGTTTCTAAACATTTTTTGTCTTCATTGACCATGACTACCCATTGTGATGAACATTGGAAGAAGGGTACGGGAGGATAACTTTCAAGGTTAATCACAAGGTCCATAAAGTTGGCTTCAAGAAGATAAGCTTCATCCTCATACTTCTAGATTATCAATGTTCATTCTTTCCAACCGACCTTCGATTTCAGATGATGTATGGCTTGAGATCACTGGCAACACGCGTGTACTAACAGAGGATAGGAACATTGATATCTCTAACCCTGCAGTGAGATATACCCACAAGGTCCTAAATCACACATTCTACTTTAGAAGAGAACCATGTAGAGCAAATGAAGAGGAGCTTTTAGCTCTAGGACTCCTTCCCATAATAGAGGAGAGGCTATAGCAAACTACGTTCGACATGTTTGAGGATTTGGGAATGGTAGACCTATTGATGAAGAGATTTAGGGAGTACCAATATTGGGCTTGGACGAATGCGGATAGTACTCCCAAGTTGTACATAATAAGTCTCATAACTTCTATCTTGGAAGCCTTAGGGGTTGACATGGGACCTCAAGATCATGGTGTTTCTTTCTTTGATCTCCCTTACATGAAGAACTCCTAGTTTCTTAGTGGGAGGTCTAGAGACCGATTTGCCTACTTCTTTTGGTCACGTGATCAACAGCCGGAACCCTTGCAATCTTCCTTCCTTGTACAATGTTGACGAAGCTCTCTAATCCTGATCACTTTGCTTTTAGCTCGGCTGGTCATGAGCTTATCCCTGTAGACTTTGGTCCCCTTGAGGGTATCATAAAGCCAAGTGCGAAAAAGACCAAGAGCAAATCTTCTACAACAGCTCGCCCTAGTGATGCAGATGATGAGGGACCTAGAACATCAGCAAGGCTTTATGGGACGGAGTGGTACTACTTTAAGCCCTACAGTGGAGTCACAACAAACATTGCATTTCATGAGGCTCTCTCTCAGAATGCCAAGCTGCTTCGGTGGAATAAGATGCAAAACTCCACCAATTACAAGCTGAAGAACTCAGTGGAAGTGCTCAAGAGGCAGATGAAGAACGTCGCTTCGCTGCTCGCTCAGCTCTCCATTCGTTCATGATGCCAAAGGTATGGCAATGGCTAGCCCTTCTACTCTCTCTCAGGCTTGGTTTCTGCGTCTACAACGAAGCAACAATAAACCAGGTGCGGGAGAGTAGAAGGGCCAGCCATTGTGTCATCCCTTTGGCATCATGAACCAATGGAGAGCTGAGCGAGTAGTGAAGTGACCTTCTTCATCTGCCTCTTGAGCACTTCCACCGAGTTCTTCAGTTTGTAATTGGTGGAGTCTTGCATCTTATTCCACTGAAGCAACTTGGCATTTTGAGAGAGAGCCTCGTGTAATGCAATGTTTGTTGTGACTCCACTGTAGGGCTTGAAGTAATACCTCTATGTCCCATAAAGCTTTGCTGGTTGTGATGGTGTGCTAGGTCCCTCATCATCTGCATCACTAGGGCAAGCTGCTGTAGAAGATCTGCTCTTGGTCTTTTTTCCATGTGGCTTTTTGATACCCTCAAGGGGACCAAAGTCTACAAGGATAAGCTCATGACTAGCCGAGCTAAAAGCAACGTGATCAGGATTAGAGAGCTTCGTCAATCTTGTACAAAGAAGGAATATCTGCAAGGATTCCGGCTGTTGATCACATGACCAAAAGGGGTAGACAAATCGGTCTCTAGACCTTCCACTAAGAAACTGGGACTTCTTCAGGTAAGGGAGATCAAGGCAAGAAAGACTATGATCTTGAGGTCCCATGTCAACCCCTAAGGCTTCGAAGATAGGAGTTATGAGACTTCCTTTGTACAACTTGGAAGTATCATCCGCATTCGTCCAAACCCAATCTTAGTACTCCCTAAATCTCTTCATCAATAGGCCTACCATTTCCAAATCCTCAAACATTTCGAACGTAGTTCGTTGTAGTCTCTCCTCTATTATGGGAAGGAGTCCTAGAGCTAAAAGCTCATTTTCATTTGCGCCACATGGTTTTCTTCTAGAATAGAATGTGTGATTTAGGACTTTGTGGGCATATCTCATTGCAGGGTTAGAGATATCAGTGTTCATATCCTCTGCTGGTACACGCGTGTTGCCAGTGATCTCAAGTCATACATCATCTGCAATTGAAGGTTGGTTTAGGAAGAATGAACATTGATTATCTGGAAGTCCGAGGAGTGAGCTTATATTCCTAAAGCCAACTTTATGGATCTTGTGATTAACCTTGAGAGTTATCCTCCCATACCCTTCTTCCTCATCTTCATCACAATGGGTAGTCACAGTTAATGAAGACAACAACTGTTTAGAAACCTCCTCATGAACTTCATAACTCATATCCATAAAAGACTCCAAGCCCATGTTCTGAAGAATGATTCGCACATCTTCATCCAACCCGAGTTGCCGAAGGGTAACATGATCGAGAAATCTCATAGGAGCCCATTTGCCAACATCGGTTAGTTGCTTGTAGAGCTACTTGGTGGATGAGTTCTTGGTCGGTGGGGGTTTTCTTTTTATCTTACGCTCTGGTTGTGGTTTTGAGTTTCTTCTTCGTTCTCAGTTCCAGCTTGAAGAGCTTCCTCAATCTCCCTTTCAACCTCAGCTAAGATCAGTCTCCTTTGCCACTGATTTTTCTTTGTTTTTAGCTTGTTAGTAGACTTGAGTGGGAGACTTTTGTGCTCCACTGGCTGCTTTTGGTGGATTTTGCTTCCTTGGACGATGAAAAGAAAACATATTCTGCAAAACAACAAGCTTAAAAGTGTGTAAGTGATATGATCAATAAACATCACACTTAATCTTGTTGAGAACTGATAAGTTCGATGGTGTAAAGAGCAATCAAAACCAATCTATCAAACCCATCCCATCATCAAACAAATATACAAGACAATCATTCTCAAAAAATTTCATGATGAAACTCATTTGAAAATTGAAGAAAATGCTAAGGAAATAGAGGGCAAATCAAGTATACTCACACAACAAGTCAAATAACAACTAAGTAAACTAGTTGGAAACTCAAATAACCATTTTCCCCAAATTTTGAAATTCTTGAAGAACCCTAAAATTCAAAACTTCAATTAAAGCCAATTAATCAAGTTCTTTATCATCAATCTCATCAAATAAACTAATATAGACACATGTAACAAGATTAGCACAAGAAATCAAACATGCATCACTTTTTAAAAATTTTGAAATTTTCAACCAAGAGAGTGGAACCCGAAATCCTAATACTTTAGTTTGTTATGATGAAAGTCGACAAGAGATGAAAAAGAAGGTGATTTCGTGATCTCATAAACAAAAATCAAGGAATTTGGTTGAGAGATGAGAAGATGGTTTTGCGAGATGAGAGGGGGGGTTGTTCTTCGCGTGAAAAAAAAATGAGGAAGCGGGGGAGAGGAGAATCGCATGAGGGTGAGAGGGGGCGAAATCGGGTTAGCTTTCGGGTATTTGATTCCAATTCAATTGAATTGAACCGAAAACCAGAGGAGAAGCACTTACCTGGGCCCCGTAGCGGTTTGATGAAACCGCTACATTATGCTGCTACAACCATCCCACGGTGTGAAAGGAAACGATAAACCACTGCATAAAGCCGTTACGTAGTAGGTTCAGGAAGCCGTGACATCTTCCGGATATCGGACAGAGGTTGCTTTTCTTCCTAACAGCTTCATCTGGCCGCTACACTAAGCCGCTGCGAACCTTGGTCAAATTCAGAGTATCAACTCGAGTGGTCATAACGGCTTCATGTAACCGCTACCACAAGCCGCTGCGAGTGTTTGACCATTTTTGAAACGGCTCAATTCTTCCTTGATCATTTGGCACCTGATAGACACAAAAAATACCCAAATAGATCCTAGAAATTGAAAATAATATAAAGAGAATATTTACAGAGATAGACATGGGATTTCCTCCCAAGTGAGGTTGTTAGCTTGACTTCCTTTCTCTCTGCGCTAGGCAAGGTTGGGATCGGAGAGTGAAACCGAGATTCCTTCCTCCTCTGTTGCAGTGCCCAAGTAAAGTTTCACTCTTTGCCCATTGACCGTAATGTGAGTTTCATCTTTGCACCATAACTCTATTGCCCCATATGGCCTAACTTCTTTCACCTTAGATTCCCGAGGAACAACTTGAGCCTTGAAATGTAGAGTAGTACTTGATCACCAGCACTGAACTCTCTCTTCAAGATCTTCTTATCATGAAAAGCTTTAGTTCTCTCCTTGTAGATGGCTGAGTTTTTAAAGGCATCAAATCTAATTTCATCCAGCTCATTCAACTGAATAAACCTCTTCTCTTGAGTTGTCTTGATGTTAAAGTTAAGAAGCTTAACAGCCCACAAACCTTTGTACTCAAGCTCAACTGGTAAATGAAAAGACTTTCCATAGACAAAGTTGAATGGTGTAATGTCTAGGGGGTCTTGTAAGCTGTCATATAAGCCCAAAGAGCATCATCAAGCTTGCTAGACCAGTCCATTTTTGTAGTTCCTACAACCTTCTCCAAAAGCGTTTCTAATGCGTGTTGTAGTTCCTACTAAAAAATACTTTGACCGAACCGCTAAAACATAGTGGAAAACTTGTAACAACTAGATTCATAGAGTTTTCAGTGTTTTGGATTGGAGATTGAATTAAGATTTTTAGTTTACAAGTTCTTTATATTTAGTGATATGGATTTTATCAGTCAGTGTCTGCAATACTCTATTACTCTATACGTGTGTATATGACTTACTATAGCTGACTATATCACCTTGTATACGATTAACTGTCTACACTACTCTACAAGTGTCTTATGTATGTTATAGGAATAGTTATAGGAGGTATTAGCTACACATACAAACACGTCTAACCTGGAAAAAAAACTATCAATGCATTTTTAAAAGAGTAAATCGCTCAAATAACCATTTTTGAAATTTTTGTCACAAAAAAAAAATTCAAGAACAAATATAATGAAACTAGACTTTTTTTATTTTTTCAAATTAATATTTTTATTTTTCTTCTTCAATTTTAGATATCACTCGCAAAACTCCATCCCATAATTCTAAATCATAAGTTTAGATTAGTGAACATAAAATGTATAGATGTATATTTACACTCTTTAATAAAAGTTATTTTTCTTTTTAAAATTTATTTTGGTGACAAAAAATTTTTTAGGTCTTTTTTTTTAAACCATCTTGAATGTATTTTTTCCTATATAATAAAGAAACTCTAAACTCTATAGCATTTTCCTAAAATAGTAATCTTTAAATTTAGAGTAAAAAATAATATAAAGCTATTTTTTGCTCTATAATAAAAGAAATAGGGAGAATTTTAAGTTTACTATTTTTGTTGTAACACTTTTTATTTTTACATTCAACTAAATAGATATTTTCATAAATATCATTTTTAAGAGGTAATTTTAAAATTAATTAGAATCCTAAATTTTACATTTCTGAACCCTAACCCATCTTATCCCCATCCATCAAATCTAAATCCTAAGTTTTAGATTAATTAACACAAATATTATAAGTGTGTTTTTTCATATTAAAATAAAGATAAAAATGATTAAAGTAAAAATAAAAAAAAATAATATAAGAAAAATACTATTTTTGACAATTTTCTAAAATAATACAACCATCTCTATTTTAGAGAAAGAAATAAAAGTGAGATGGAGTATTTTATTTCTAAATACTATTATAGAGACAAATATAGAGATGCTCTAAGTTCCTCTATAGAATTATACTACTAAATATATGTTTGAATCCGTTCTATCTTTAAAAAAGAGGTTATAAAACATATAATTATGCAACATAACAAACTATTTAGGTCTTAGTTCAAAGTTTGAACGCACAGATCTTAACGTAACAAACCCTTATTTAAACCCCCTGTACGGAGGACGTCTCGGAGCCAGCAGCAGCGGCGGCGAAGGCGGCGTCAGTGTCGGTGTCATCAGTATCTTTGGCCGGATCGGATTTGTCAATGGAGGAGCGGAGTTTGTTGAGGAAAGGCTTGAAGGCGACCTCTATTGCTAACCATCCAAACGCCAAAGCTGCAACCACTACAGTCGCCTGTTTCGCACCCGAAGCTTTTCCCATCGTCTCTGTAATCTTCTTTGCTTTGTCTGTCGGTGAAGTGTATCGACGGCGGCTTAAGGTTAAGCGATGTGCTAAAATGTTAGGTTGATTCAAATGGGCCGGTTTGGGCTTATCATTGGACAAAGTACAGTAAGATATATTTACTTGTAGGGCCTTATCCATAAATATTAGTGAAGAGAAATACCAAGTAAAAGAGTTTTTGTCAATAAAATAATTTTTAAAATAAAAATGATCAAAATATATTTAATAAAGATGCAAATATATATTTATATCTCTTGAGTTAATTAATTTAGACTTAAGGTTTAAAGTAATGGGGGGGTTTGGAGATAAAACTTAAAATTAAAAAGAAAATTAAAAAATTAAAAATACATTATTTTAAAAAAGTAAATGGATTTATTTTAGTCATTTTTTTTCTTAAAATCTATTTTTGTGACAAAAACTTCAAATATATCTATTTGAAAGATTTGCCCTATATTGAATCTCCATATTTACAAAACATAATTAAAATGTATTTAATATATTTCAATTATTACAAAACTCACAATTTAAAGATTTAAGATGCCAATTTAAATAAATTTTTTGAATATATTTCATTAAAATAAAATTAAAATTTTCATCAATTTTATATAGTTAATATCATTATTATATATATATTACATTATCTCTCAATTTAATTAACTTAACACTCAAATTTCCCTTTCTAATAATAGTTTTTTTCCACATTAGAAAGAGATAATTAATGTAGAAAATTTTGTTATTATTATATTATACATTGACATATGTTAAATAAATATATCACGATATTTAAATTATAATCGCTGACAAAAAAACAAGTTATAATCATCCACATATCATGTTTATATGAAACACGTTCAGGTTGTTAGAAATTCTATTGTGAAAGTGTGTTAAACCGAAAACATATTTAGTTCGGTTTAGCAATGAACACTACTTAATACAATCAGGCAAAAGTCGAGGATGAAATCACAGATGGAAATCAACCACTTGTCACAGTTCAAGTGCATTTCTAGTTGATTCCTTGAAGCTTTCTCTCTCTAAAACGTTTTACTCTCTCTAGATTTATTCTTCTTTCTTTGGATTAAACTCTTCTCTCTACAATGTATTCTATTTATAAACAACCAAGGGATACATTGTGAAGAATCACATATGTTCAACTAAAAGAGACACATATGTTCAACTAAAAGAGACACATATGTTCAACTAAAAGAGACACATATGTTCAATGAAGAGTTGCGTATGTTCATTTATGGAATTTAATCTATAACTATGTGTTAATCAAACTGATTTGGTATGCTGCCTAATCATGGGCGCAAACCAATCATAAACTAATATCTCCCACTCGCACATGATGGGGAGCATGTCAATTACTAGAGAAGTCTTAGAGATCAAGCACGAGAATCCTAACTCAGAAATCATACGGCAAATGAACCGTGCGACTCTTTCGAGTACACCTACACTTGGGAGCTAAATTATGCACTTGTTAGTGATACATACAAGCTACAACCCTAAAAACACTTTGCTTTTTTAGTATACCTCATTGTTCCCCAAACTCATTTTATGTAATTCTAAATCTAATCCGACAACAAGGATATAATAAGAAAAATAAAGGTAAACCTCACTACATGTGACAAAGTTACCTCATAATTTATACCCTCTTGTTAGGTTTACCCTTTTCTACCAAGTTAGCCTTATACTTATCTATAGATCTATCCGCCTTTCTTTTGATCTTACAAACTCATTTATTTCCAATCACAACGGACGATCAACCAAGTCTCAGACTTTATTTACCTTCATAAATTCTAGTTCTTGTCCAATTGCACTACTTCATTTAGTTGAGTTGGGCAAGAGAAAGATTATTAACCAATGTTTCTTTCCCACTAAGTTGTGATAGCTTGCAATATCTTTCATCAACTTCAACATATTGGTTAGTAAAAGAAACATTAGCTGGCTCAACTTTCTCTTCAAGATGAATCTCTTTCCTTCAAATCTCTTCCCTTTTAGAAAAATAAAATTTCAATAATATCACATCTCGTAATCCGATTTCTATTATACTTCCACCTAGTTGTTCGATGAGCACATAACCTTTAAATGCTTAAAGTATCTAATGAAGATACAATTCTTTCTTCTAGAACTCAATTTCCCATGAACAATTTCTACAAACCCGAAAGGTCTCAAATGCATTATATCATGCTTTCTTTTCGTCTATAATTCATAATGACTGGAAATAATAGATTAAAAAGGCACATGGTTAAGTGCATATGAGCAGTTAGTAGTGCACCATCCCAATACAAAATTGGAAGGTTTACTTGTGTCATCATACACTTAACCACCTTAATAAGTGAGAGGTGACATTCATTTTTCTAACAATATCATTTTCATCACACAGTTCCTCAAACTGTTAAGATAGATACCCCCTCTTCGATCAATTCTCAAACACTTGATCGTCCTTTCCAACTGATTTCAATCAAAGTGAAATATCGTTTAGAGCATACTAACTCTTCTAATTTGTGAGAATTGGGTGCATACACCTGAATCGAGTGAATTATTCTATAAGAGTAATGAAATATGATGCATTATGCTTCACTATCACATTCATCGGACCATAGATGTCTGAATGAAATCATTGCAATGGTAATTCTGCTTTCATTGCTTTTTTCAAATGGCTTCCTAATTGTCTTTCCATCTAAACATGACTCACATGTATCCAGATCAATTCGGGTGAGTAAACAAAGAAGGTCCTTTCTAGCTAATTTATTTAACTGAACAACACCAATGTGACCAGTTCAAAAACTTTGACATATGGAAAACAACGCTCAACATTACTACCAGTAATGATGGTGGTACAACCATATACATTGAAACCATCACTAGCATAACTAGAACTAAAGAACACTGGTCTAAGAAAAGTGTTTAAATATTTATATGTATATATATCACACAAACTCAACCAGATCCTAAGTTAAGTAAAGCAAAAAAAAATATACAAGCCACTATATTCTATAGGGAAATTCATGCCACCCATACGTAGCTGGCAAGTGTCGATACCCAGTATCACAACCTTAAGAAAATTTCCCTCATATAAACATCTTGTATTTATTTTAAGTAACCGTTGGTACCACTCCACAAATGCTTCTCAGTTTTTGTAAACATATGGTATGTTCTTCTTGAGTCTACAATCCACAAATGATGAGATTCTCTAAGCATTTCACAACTAGAATCATAAGCATATATGAAAGTAAAGGCTAAGGATGCTCTTCTCTTTGCCTCAGTGCATCAGTCATATCGGGAGCCTTATATCCCAGATTACCCCTCTTGTGTTTCAAACCCAAGTTTGAATTTAAAAAATTGATCTTGTTAAAGAGCATAGCAGCCTCTAGGTGCTAATCCTCTAACTCAAGATGACATTATATATCCACAAATGTTACAACAATGACATTTGGGTGTTATCTATATGGTTTCAAAAAAAAATTATATAGATAACAAAAGAGAACTGTTGGATAATCTGACCAACATTTTTTTCGTCTAATCATGTTTAACATAACTTTTAATTAGTTAAAACAATTTTTTTATTATCCTAAAATTAGTCACCAGCATGGTGCTAAATTTCTCTGTTAAGGTCTCTGGTGTGTTTTATTACTGTTTCATACTCTTCGAACTCACACATGAGATCATCATGCATCAAACTCAACAAAGTGATGCAACAATGCTATTGTTTCTTCTAAAAAAACATATGTTTCATTTATCTCTCTCATGTTGAGTTTAGTACCTTGCACATGTTCTTCCATAAAATGGAAAAGAGTCTATTTTCCCTCTTGTTCCTAGAAGTTATACAAGACTTTTTGATATCAAATATCGCAATTATCATTGTGTAATTCCTTTTTTCAGTTGAACTCATCAATGATATTCTTAAAAGTAAGTAACATACTTGCTTAAGCATTTAGAGACATTTATTTATTTGCATACTTCAACCACATAATCTAATTTTACAAAGAACATAAATTAAATCATGTTAATTTGATTTAAATACAAGATCGAGAGTTCACTATGTTCACAATCATCACCCATATTGAAATCTTATTATAAATTAATTTATTTCATGCAAAATTTTAAGTTCTAAACACAATAGAACTCCCACTGTATTAAGTTCTAAACACAATATAACTCCTACTATATTAAGTCCTAAACACAATAAAACTCTCACTAGATTAATGTATTAGACTAACATGAATTAACAAATAAAACATGTTTATTTACAAAGAACACTTAATTAAATTAATACTTAGCTAATTTAATTTATCATATCAAATTTATTTTATAAAAAATAAATCTAGATTCATTGTCAACTTAACAAAACAAATCTAATTTATTTATTTTCTTACTTTAGCCATATATAATTTATTATGGCTTAAAATTTTACTTTCTTAATATCTCTCTAAATACATGTCCAAATAATGCGTACAATATATTAAATGAAATATAATTTCAACAGTTACGCATGGGCATAAAAATTATGCAATTCCGATCAATAACAAGAGAGATATGACCAAAACAAAAATGCAAATTTCAGACAAATTAGAACGCGACACGTGTCACATTACTGTTCATCTTCTTCATTTCATTTTTTCTGCAACTTGGCCGACAATTACGACCCTTATATCTCTCAGAATACGCGATTATGTTTAACGTATAATATATCAATATAAAGATAATTTCAAGACCTACACACAGATATAAAAATCGTAAGATTCAGATCTATAATTAGAGAGATATGATCAAAATAATATTTTCGGTGTACTAACTATTTCTCTAAATTCATGCAATATATTTTGGTTCTAAATGCAATAATTTCCAGAAGAATTCATGACATTATGATGAACACATGTGTAAAATTCCAATTGATTTCATTTTGTATTCATGGAATCACAATTTTATTATTTTAATCATTAATCATTTTTCCTATTTCATCATGAATAAACTCAAGTAACCCATATTACTTTTCATCATTGTTTATTAAAAATGCTAATATGCCAGAACCGAATCTAAATGCACAGATATCAATGTTAAAAATTCTAGTGCGGAAGTGTGTTAAACCGAAAACATACCTTAGCCCTGTTTAGCGATGAACATTACTTGATACAATCGGGCAAGAGTCGGGGATGAAATCACAGATGAAAATCAACCACTTGTCACAGTTCAAGTGCCTTTCTAGTTGATTCCTTGAAGCTTTCTCTCTCTAAAACGTTTTACTCTCTCTCTCTCTCTAGATTTATTCTTTTTCTTCCTTTGGATTAAACTCTTCTCTCTACAATGTATTCTATTTATAGACAACCAAGGGGTACATTGTGAAGAATCACATATGTTCAACTAGAAGATACACATATATTCATTGAAGAGACACATACTTTCACTGAAGAGTTGCATATGTTCATTTATGGAGTTTAATCTATAACTACCGGTTAATCAAACCGATTTGGTATGCTGCTTAATCATGAGCGCAAACCAACCATAAACTAATATAGGTTTGCATAGTAAACTTTATCTATGTTTATTTTTGTTGTTGTTTCAATATTGTTAACTCCTAAATAATAGACAAAAATAAACAAAAGAAACTACCAAATGTTTGGACATATATATATATATATGTGTGTGTGTGTGTGTGTGTGAAACGCGAATTACTCTAGTGGCTTAACTAATGATTCATTAATGCTTTAACATTATAAGCCGGATTTTTAACATGTTACAAAAAATACCATTAAACGAAAATTTCATAAAACAGTTTATGATAATGCAATCATTTTCAATTGTTATAGAATTGTCGATACTACAATTGTTTGTAAAATGTTTATAATAGTTGTATTAACATAGTTAATCTACTATATTAAAATAGAGTCCTATTTGAAATTACCTTGGCATGTTTTAAATTTGGACCTATTAAACATGTTGTGACTAAACATAAAAATATACTTTATATACCAATAGATTTAAATTAAAGTAATATACAACTATGAGTTTGAATTAAGACATAAGTAACAAACCAAACTTTTAATCTGAGCTTAACAAATATGGTTTGAATTAATTTGAGAGAATCAATAGAGCTTATTAAAATCTCATCATACTGAACCTAGATAGATTGGTTATTTTTGCTCCCATGTTTTGAAATCTATAAGTTAAGACTTATCAACTGGTCAACTTACATGGATTGATTATGAATTCGAAAATCAAGATCTATATATTGTTTGGACCAATTATAGTAGTGTTTGACTTGTGGTTTAATTTTTACGAACCTCATTTCATATGTAGTAGTTTTACATTACAACACAACGCATGAAGCATAATATAACATCGATTTATTTTTTCTAAACATGTCGTATATTTTATACCCAAATCTCTATCATGTACCCAAACACAACAACGTATTATTCCCGATCATATATTCCTAAGAAAACAATGCATGCTATAAAATACATATTTCAAAAATATCATTCTATATAACCTTATATATATTTATGTATTTAAAATTCAAAATATATTATTTAAAATATAAAGCATATCTTTGAACAAATATATCCCTAAATCTGTGCATTTTTATTTTTCAATTACTAGCTTCCAATAATACCAAATTCAAAATATATTATTTAAAATATAGAGCATATCTTTGACATAAATATATCCCTAAATCTATGCACTTTTAATTTTAAACTACTAGCTTCCAATAATACCAAGTATAAATTATACTATAATACAGTTTGGAATGAATATTCGATATTTGGTAATTTTTATAATATCTTTTATATATATTTGAAATCATTAAACAATCTCATATATCTTATACTTTTTGGAATTCAATTCTATTTCTACGTAGACACACGAACTTCATGTGAAGAATTTGTTATAAGATAGCTACAAATCCTTTCACATGCAAAATACTGATAATGATCTTACCAAGGTTGTTGAACAAATTGTAATATAAGATCTTACCACATTTCACACACATCTGAATATTCTTAAGCACATACCTGATGTTTGATTTGTTTTCATAATTTTAAAAAACTATTATTTTTAGAGGAACTATTTACACTATAAATATAGACATGTAGCATTCATAAAACACGTTCTCTAAAACTATCCAACACAAGAACACACTGGGTGAGATGGATTTTGCTACATACACATGCAGACGAAGTTTAAGAAGATTAAAAATGAATAGGTTCTGAAAAAACTATGTTATGAAGTCTAAGAAGTTTTTGATTGGTTGAATTTTATATATCAATTTCAAGGATTTTGAATATTTTTGTTTTATTTTGCATCATTTGGATACTTTATGTTTATTTTATTTGCTTTGCTATAGTCAAAATGGTGTAAACATTATCCAATTTTATTTTATCCTATACATATAAAAATTGGACTATTTATTGTATTTTATTCAACCAGTTATAGAATAGATGTTAATACATGTTAATTTCTATCTAATGCATTTTAGAAAACCTATTCCACCCTACCCATGAATATTTATATATGTTAGTTTTCAAAAAAAAATATTTATATATGTTCTATTTTGATGTATAACTATACTGTGCAGATAAAAATGTTTAACTATATCACATATGGTTAAGAAGGTGAACCGAAACTTACTTGGTGATAGGGTGAACAATAGGAAGCAGCATCATGATAGATGGTACAACTTTGTTCACATATGGTCACGTAAAAGACTTACAAAAATAAAATAAAATGAAATACTAAATATACAATAGTAATATGTTGTAGGCACGGCCGGCTCATGGTTTATAAGGGTCTTTGGACAAACAAAAAATTAGATCCTTTAATAGTTAAAAATATTTTTGGTATGATTTTTTAAAAATATATATTATTTCAAATGTTATTAAATTTAGATATGATAACATATAAAATATTTTTTTAGAAATACATAAAAAAATTTTAAAAAATTGGATCCTTGATATCATAGACCTCGGAGAGGTCGTACTATTCGCCCTTGTGGTTGAGCCAGCAATGGATATAGATTTTATAATTTTGACGGCTTTAACACTACATATATTTTGCTAGAACATTTTTTATGGTTTTCAAGATTGAATTAATTTTTTGGTTCTGAATATCAGAATTTTATTCTCCAAAAGATTAAGCTTACATTTTATTCAAAATATACAAATATAAATACTTATACATTTTTAAATGTAATCTGAGAAAATATATTTTCTAAGTTAGGAAATTACACGATAACAATACATTTATTTAATAATAATATCACAAAAACAAATTAAGACTATGATTATGTATTCAAAACATAATAAACATCATATAATCTTTAATACAAATATAAATTTATAAATGTAAATAAAAAAAATCTGCGCAAGAGAGCGGGTCATTATAAATAAAGTTCATCATATACTCTTTGCGACAAAATATAAATTTATAACTATAAATAAAAAATAATCTGCGCAAAGAGTGATGGTCACTATAAATAAAGTACCTATACAAAGTTAGATGAACTACACCAAAAATCAAAATAACAAAATCCAAACCAACATCAAACCTAAATCATAATAACCAAACTATAATTATATTTTTTGAATCGAAAACTATAATTTACTATCGAACCGAAACTAAACCGAAAACTAAAAAAAAAATATTCTATAGACATGAACCAATGTTTATAAAATATCATAAAATCATAAAATATAATTAAAATTTAAAAATTATAATATAAATAATTCTGCGCGGGTCAGAATCTAGTTAGTTTTAAAAGCCAACTTTATATATAACATGTACAAAAAATTATTATTTACAATACGACAAGCAATCATATGTTAAAACTATCAACAATCAAGTATTTTAAAATGGACATCGAGGAATTCAAACTTCTGTCTTAGTTGTCTCGACTAAGACAAATTCATATTATATTCTCTTTACACAATTCCAATACATCATATTCATAGTCATAACCCCTTTCCTAGATTTTTTTTTGTTCAGCTATTCAGTTATAAGTTAGCGTTCAAACACTACAAAAGTATGAGTGCTATTGGACTAGACTAGTTCGTTGCCCCAAAAAGAAGGACTAGATTAGTTCCTGAAATTTGACCAAATAGGAATAGAAGAATACTTGGTTTGGTTAAACCAACATAGTGGTTTAGTTGAATAGGTGTTTTGGTTAGCTCTCTTGTTAGGTTACAAATGCTTTCGATTTGTTTTTTTCTTTTGGTACAAAGTCAACCAGTTCCAATTTCAAAACCGAGTTTGATATTAGACTTTTTCCTCTAATTTTTTTCAATAACTCTGTTATAAAATCCATTTGTAAATCTATTAATAATAGGAATCTCATTTAATGATAAGAATTGTGTGTGTTTCAATAAAAATTGAGATTGATTTTATTTTTCCAACATGCAACTACTAATTTTTTTTTGAAGTAGTTATAATACTTAACATGACTTTCTACAATTATTAGTATTAAGAATTGTTCCGTCTCTCTATAAAAGTTTTATTTTTTAATATAAAAATTGAGATTAATTTTGTTTTCCAACATGCAACTATTGGAAAAGTTAAAAACATAGTTAAAAGTATCCCAGTAAATGTCTTTGTACATTTTTTTTTAACATGCCACAATTGGATTTCTTTTTAAATAGTTATAATATCATACCAAGTATTTTTATTAGTTTTTAAGAATTGAGTCTTTTCATTATAGGAATTGTGTCTTTTCATAAAAGAATGAGATTATTTTTCTTTTTCCAACATGATCCTATTGGAAAAGCTTACAAACTAGTTAAAAATATCTCAATTAATAATTGTCGTTCTATAATTATTAATTTTAAGAGTTGTGTCTTTTCATTATAAAAGACCAACTATTTTTTAATAAGTTGTTAAAATATCTCAGTAAGTCTCTTCTATAATTATGTGTATTTTCATATGCAATAGAGTGTCTTTTGTAATAATGTGTCTATTCACAATATATTACAAAAGTACCATGTGATAATAACAATATACTCTCGAATCCGAACAAATGTTAAAGTTTGTGTATTTACATCTTTAAAATGTGTATTTTCATTTTACAAGTTGTATTTATTTAAATGGTTAAAAAAAATTTGTGCATCAGTTTGATGTGTTATTTATTTACTGAATCACTATTACAGAAAGATATACAAAAAAAAAGATTTAATAAATGTGTTACAAACTTATATTTCATAAAATTATATTACTTTATTGATAATAGTAACTTGTTTATGGATTTGGTTGCAATAAAATTATAAATATATGTTTTATTATTCAATTAACTAAGTTATTTAAAATCTCAAAAGTAACTAAATATTTGAAACTAATTAAAAATAAATATATTCTAATCTAATCATTTACTAAATTAGTAAAATAATTTATAACTATAAATCGAATATTTAATAGAGCATATTTACTTTTATAAAATGAATTTCTGTATGACATCGCACTCTTTACTTAAATAGTTGTAACAAACACAATCTTGATCAAAGATATATTTCTTTTCTTTTTTTGAACTTTCAAAACTAAGATTTCTCGACCTCTCACGGGTTACTTAGCTAGTGTTTCAAAAAAAAAAAAAAGACTTCTCGTATCATCTATTGAGGAGAAACTTCAAACCAACCAGCCATGAACGATCTTCTCTCCCGCTCTTTTAAACGCTCAGTAGCCGACGATTCATCCTCGCAAAGTATCGAGATGCCAAAGGCTAAGTACTCTGGTGGGAACAATCTCGACAAGTTCTTCCTCGACGTGGAGGAGGTCAACAATGATCTGAAAGAGCTTGATCGCCTCTGTCACAGCCTCCAACTTAGCCACGATAAGAGCAAGACGCTCCACAACGCTAAGGCGGTCAAGGAGTTGAAGGACAAGATGGATTCTGATGTGTCTGAAGCGCTCAAGACAGCAAAACGCGTGAAAGGTAATCTCCAGGCACTTGATCATTCGAATGAAGTGAACCGGAGTTTACCGGAAAGTGGACCGGGTTCATCGTCTGACCGGCAAAGGACGTCGGTGGTTAACGGGTTGAGGAAGAAGCTGAAAGATTCGATAAACCATTTTATGCGAGTGAGAGAGACGGTCTCGATGGAGTATAGAAACACCATTCACCGTTTGTACTTCACCGTCACCGGAGAGAATCCCGACGAGGATACCGTTGATCACCTAATCTCTACAGGTGATCATTTCCTCCTATTTTGTTTTTCTTAATTTTCTAGTTATTTCAAATTTCAAACAGCAAGAGAATAGCAAAAGTTTGTTAATAAAAAAGTCCATAAAATAATACAATTAAATTTTGTATTTTAACTCTTAAAACTATTTTGATGGGCTTAGTTTAATTAAAACAAAATTTCAAAATCTATAACACTCAAAAAAATCTTTAAAAATTATAATTTTATTTGAAGATTTAGAAATAAAAGTAACTAAATTATGAATAAAATTATATATATATATATATATTAAAATTACATATTAAAAAAACTAACAAATTTAGCTGCCATATTTTTAATTTAATTTTCTCTAAAATATAGCAAAAGGTTTCAATTCGGTCTTTCGAGATTTCGTGTGTTTTTAGTTTTGTCTTGGTAACAACTGCGACTGAATTGTTGATTTTTGGAATGAAATAATATAGAATGACTTATTTCATTGATTCCAAAAAAATCACCATTTGACATAAATGGAATAGAATACTTATTCTATCAATTCCACAAATAAACAAATTAAATACAAAGAGAATCATTCCATAACAAATTTGGTTATGAATTCTATTTTATTTTTTATATGTTCCATTTTTATCATTCCGTTTATTTTAATTCCACCAGTTCCATATTGTTTTACCAGTGAGAATCATTGTATAACAAACTTGGTTATAAATGAATTGAATAAATTATATTCCATTTTTTTTTTTGCTTTATTCTATCTCTATCATTCCATTTATTTTAGTTCCACCAATTCCTTGTTATTTTACCAAATACATCTGTTTTCTCGATTCCTGTTAATTTGCTCAAAGGGGTTTATAAACGAAGTATTAGTGAGATATATATTGAAATGACAAATATTTCCAGGAGAAAGCGAAACGTTTCTGCAGAAAGCTATACAAGAACAAGGTCGGGGTAGGATTTTGGACACCATAAACGAGTTACAAGAGAGGCATGACGCAGTGAAAGACATTGAGAAGAGCTTGAACGAGCTGCATCAGGTGTTTCTTGACATGGCTGTCTTGGTTGAGCAACAGGGTGAACAGCTCGAGAACATTGAAGACAACATCAAACGATCCAACTCACTTATCCGGTCCGGTGCGGACCAGCTTGTTAAGGCGCGGATCTATCATAAGAACACACGTAAGTGGACTTGCTACGCCATTTTGATATTGATCATTATTGTGGTTTTAGTTGTGTTGTTTACGGTTCAACCTTGGGAAAACAATGGTGGTGGTGGTGGAGGTTCAACCCGTCAAGCCACTCTGGTGCAAGCTCAGCCACCTCCATCCCAGGCCCGGCGGCTTCTTCGTTAACTTTCTTTTTCTTTTTAGTTCTTTTGGTCTCTGCATGGACCTCTGCTTTGGAGATTGATTATTTTATCTTTTGTTTGGTAATGTTTTTGATTGTATCAATTCCTTGTGTATATATATCTCATGCGAGCAGTACATTAATTATTTACCTAAGTAACACAATAAAGAATTTCACCGTGAATTGCATTTTGATATGTGTGTTCCTTATAAAAAAACACATCATGATGTTAGACCATGATTAAAGAGGGTCCTTGAGGGTTTTTTTTTAAGACGTGAGACCCATGAACAGTGTAAAAATCGGTTACAAAAACTATAAACTAAGAACCGGTTTTTATGAGTTTTTTACACTGTTCACGGACTCCACTAACACGTGGCTGCATGCGATTGGTTCGCTTAAAAAAAAAAAAAAAACTAATCTTGTCCTTAGATCAGTAAAATTAAGTTACTGTTAGATCAAGAAACAGTCAATAGACAAAAAAGTCAATAAAAGTAT
Source organism: Moricandia arvensis (assembly GCA_905132765.1). Taxonomy (NCBI): domain Eukaryota; kingdom Viridiplantae; phylum Streptophyta; class Magnoliopsida; order Brassicales; family Brassicaceae; genus Moricandia; species Moricandia arvensis. The sequence goes on from CAJHQP010000660.1 coordinate 71,292, forward strand.
TGGGCAGAAAAATAAGACATGTTAATGGGCTAGAGGTAATAATGCCCATTAGTGTTGCAAAACCCCATTAGAAGAAACATTCTCGCTGGTACTTGTCTCGCACAATAGGCTCTTTAGGATGACATTCTCGTATTTGGTTTCTCTACTTCTTGATAACGCTCCGACCGCCCACGGGCTAATGGGCCACCCATGTCCACTCTCTTGTCCCGTGAGTTCCATCCCGTCTGATGGTCGTGCGTTAATTTTTCCAAGGCTCGAAATCATTGTTTACTGACCATGCAATCACCACTTGACTTTTCCCAGTGTTTTGGTCTCACTCGCACGGTATCGCGAATCACTTCCCGATAGGTCACCCATCCTTTCACTACTCCAGCTCAAGCACGCTTAACCTTGGAGTTCTAAACGGATGTATAACGGAAAAGATAAGTCAACTTTGGTGACATAGGTAGTCAAATCAATGCTCTTAAGCCTTTCCACATATCACAACTCGGGATATTACAATTCACCCCCTCTCAAAGAACGCAACGTCCTCGTTGCGCGCCACAACAAGTCTCAAGACGCCTCTCAAGTCAAAACCGAGATGGCTAACCAGCTCTGATACCACCTGTAACGCCCCGACCGCCCACGGCTAATGGGTCACCCACGCCCGCTCTCTCGGCCCGTGGGCCCCATCCCGTCTGATGGCCGTGCGTTAATTTTTCCAAGACTCGAAATCATTGTTTACTAACCATGTAATCACCACTCGACATTTTCCCGTGTTTTGGTCTCACTCGCTCGGTATCGCGAATGACTTCTCGATAGGTCACCCTTCCTTTCACTACTCCAGCTCAAGCACGCTTAACATTGGAGTTATAAACGGATGTGTGACGAAAAAGGTAAATCAACTTTGGTGACATAAGTAGCCAAATCAATTCTTTTAAACTTTTCCACATATTACAACTCGGGATGTTACATTACATATACTTCTTAGGCAACCGTTTTTCACTTCCAGGCAAGTTCTTGAGCTGGTGGCTGGCTATAAAGGACTTGGCGATATAAATCAACTAAGCTCAACCTTGTACCACAACACTTGCAGGCATGTTTTCTCTGCATTCTAGCTTTAAATGAATTCAAAATCAGCCAAGGAGAATGGCATTTAAAGAGGTCACTGAAGAACTGTTCTTTGTTCTTATGGATTCTGCTGCAGATGCTCTGCTTTCCGGTCAACTTGAGACAAACTAGCAGAAGCCTGACCAAAAATGTTCATTTCTCGGAGATAAAAGAGATTTTACATTACACTTTTTTTTTAGGAACCACATTATTTAATGGAATAAACTTTAGACTACATTACACTATTTAATGGAATAAACATTATTACTGAATAAGATTACAGCCAATCTCATGTTCCTTAACTCATATATTATCTTCTTCTTTAGCCTCAGTAAGTACAGCAACATAGTCATAACTCATAAAGACAGCAAAGTTTTCATTTTCTAGCACCCAGTAGAATCTACCGCGCTTCATATACTAAGGTTCGAAAGCACCTCACTGCTCTCTAGAGTACTTTCTTCAACCTCACCTTCTGCTGCTACGGAAGGACGAGACTCAGTGGCTCTCTCCGAAGCCAAGTTTAGCCTCAGCGCTCGTCCTTCAACTTCCTAAGAACCAAACCGAAACCAAACACTAGTGAGCCTCAAATCCAAATCACCAAACCAACATAGATTACGCGAGGTAAAAGCCTTACCACACCATTCATAGCACTCAGAGCAGACTGAAGATCTTCTTCCGACTCAAAAGAGACGAAACCAAACCCCCTAGACCTCCCACTGTTTCTTTCATAGATGACTTTAGCACCAAGCACACCAGGTTGATCAGCAAACGCATCTTTAAGACCTTGTGAGGTTAGATTCCAACCAAGGTTCCCTGCATAGATCTTGTGAGGACTGTCAACATAGCTCCGGTTACTATCACGGATCTTGGTTCTCATTACTTCTCTCTCTCCGCCTCTAGGCACCTCAGGGAAGTTCACTTTCACCGTTCGACCACCGATTTGCTACATATACATAACGCACAAGAGATGAGAAAACGTTGTTTGAACCAAAAGGGAAAGACGAAAAGGATGAGAATTTACAGAGCTGTTGAACATCTGAATCGCTTCTTTAGCTTCTTCAATAGTTCCCATGGTTACAAATCCAAATCCTCTGCTTCTGTCAGTGACTTTATCGTACACAATCTGCAATAAAGATCAAAACTTTGCAACAGTCTGCAAATAAAGATGAAAACTTTTGGGACAATCTGAGGAAGAAGAAGACGAAACCTGAACGTCGACGACGTTACCAGCTTCTCCAAAGAGTTGGGAGAGCTCAGAGGAAGTGATTGTGTAAGGTAAGTTCCCAACGTACAGTCTCCCTTCTTCAACACTCGCTTGCGTAGTCTGTGTCACATCTTCTGCGTCTTCTTCTTCTTCTTCATCATCGTCCTCTTCTTCTTCTTCTTCTTCAGATGACGGCGGGATTTCGTCTTCGGCGGCGCAGAAGAAGCGGTGGCGACGGGTATGCGAATGGAGGAACAGAGGATTAGGGCAACTGGCAACGAGTTTGAAGGGTTTTGGTGCAAAGCGGTAGAAGAGTTTGAAATTTGAGTGGAAGGAGAATGACGAGTTAAAGGAAGCGGCGGAGGAAACGGTGGCTGCGGCCGATACCGCCACGGCGGAGGAACAATAGGCTGAAGACATGAGGAGCCTGTGGGACTATTGGAAGAGAAAGAGTGGATAAGATTTATATTTTCTTCTATACGATTAATCTCGAAACATTAAAATCCATGGGAATTTTCAAAAATACAATTTTACCAAAAGATATTTTCAAAAATACCACTGGATAATTTTTTTTAAAATTAATTAAAATTTTAAATTTTACATTCCTAATCCCTACATCCACTCTACACCACCCATTAACTTTAAACCTTAAATCTTAGATTAACTAGGGATTAATCCGCGCTTCATTAATTTTCAAATTTTAAATATATAACTATTCTTTTGAATAATGTATTTTGAATTAAAATTATTGTATTGTAATGTTTATGTGAATATTTTTGTGATGTTTGAATTTGTGTTGTTCGTATACTTAACCTATATGATATTGATATTTAACAATTTATTGCTTTCTAATATATCAAAACGTTTCTAATACTTGTTAAATGATGGTATAATGTATATTACAATAATTATATGTAAATAATCATTTGTTGTTTTTATTTTAAAAATCTTAAATCATTTTTATTTTACAAAATTATTCATAAATAATATAATAGTTTAAGTCTCGAAGATTAATCTATATATATAAATTATGTATAATTTTTAAAAACTAATTTATGATATTATATATCGAATAACTGAATAAAAATCTGATTTTATTATCTTGAAAATTAAATATTTATATTTTTGTCTTCATGTTATATTCACCAACTCCATCATTGATATTTATAACTCACTATATTTTAAAAAAAAACTTTAGTTTTAAATAATAAACGAATTTAATAAATTAAACTATAATGTTTTTTAATTGAAAACTCTCTAAGAATTATTTTTAACATAATATTACTATTAGTCAATTTAAGTTATTTTAAGCATAATATATGCTAAACAAACCTAAATTAAATTTACAATAGAACCATCCTAAACCGTCTAATAAACCAAGAATAATACTAAACCAACATGAATCAATACCTGATGTGACGGAAAATGAAGTGTTTTGTGATAAACACTTGAATGGTTGTTGATTGTAATGGTTTGATCATGCAAGAGTTAGTATGAATATTAACAATAAAATTATGGATTAAATTAATTTTAATTTGTAAGAATACCTTTGAGTATGTGAGGAGCAATTCAATTCTTATGAGTAAGTTTGTTTTTTGGAAGTTGGAGGCTTCCCAACAATGAATCAATCTAAAAAATAGTTTATTGTTACAAAAATCTCTTTTAAAGTCATCAAAGGCTTTCGGGATGACAAGAGTTGATGGTGGAGCCCTTTTTCTTACTAAAGTTCTTAGTTTTCTTTGATAAGTGTGAGGTTGATGTTGATGGAATAATAGGTTTTATAGGGATTTCTTTGATGTAAACTATACATTTTTTTTAATGTGGTATTTCTATTTTATATCATTTATTACTTATTTATTTATTTTAACATTTTTATATAAATATATAATCTATTATTTTGAATTTTAAAATTTTACATATATTGTGTATTTCCATTTTTAGACTTTCTCATATAAAATAATGTATTTACATTCCTTATACTTTCTGTTTACTTAATATTTATATTTTACATTTAAGATAGATGTTTAAATCTTAATCTAATTTTTCCATTTTAAAAATATGTGTTTAATTATTACTATTATTTTCGTATATATATATATATATTTACATTTAAAATTTTATATTAATGTTTAATATAATATTTTCATTTTTAAATTTTTTTATTTACTTATTATTTATTTTTCCTTATATTGTGTATTTTCATTTCTTCTATTTTCTATTTACTTAATATCTGTATTTACATTTTAAGATAGATGTTTAAATACTAATGCAATTTTCTCCATTTTTTATTGTGTATTTTCGTTTCTTATATTTTTATTTACTTAATATCAATATTTTACATTTTAAGATAGATGTATAAATCTTAATGTACTTTTTCATTTTTTAAAACTGTTTATTTACTCATATTATATATTACTTAATATCTATATTTAACATTTTAAGATAGATGTTTAATGCTTCATGTAATTTTTCCATTTTTTTAAAATGTGTATTTACTTATTATTATATATTATAATTCATGTATTATATATTTACATTATTTAATTATTATTTATTTTTCCTTATATTATGTATTTCTAATTCTTATACTTTCTATTTACTTAATAGCTATATTATACATTTTAAGATAGATGTACATATTAAGATAGATGTTTAAATCTTAATGTACTTTTCCATTTTTTTAAATGTGTATTTTCAATCCTTATACTTTCTATTTACGTAATATCTATATTTTATATTTTAAGATAGATTTTTAAATTTTAATGTATTTTTTCATTTTTTAAAATTGTGTACTTACTTATATTATATATTTACTTAATATATATATATATATATATATATATATATTACATTTTAAGATAGATATTTAATACTTAATGAAATTTTTACATTTTAAAAAATTATGTATTTACTTATTATTTTATATTAATTTGTATATTATATATTTGCCTTATTATATATATAATTCGTATATTATATATTTACATTATTTATCTATTACTTATTTTTTCTTATATCGTGTAAAACTATAGTGTTTAGCGTAGTATTTCCATTTTTATGTTGTATGTTTAGTTATATTTTATTATTTTCGAAATTATATATATTATTTTTTGTTTTTTTATAAAATGATAATGTTACATTATGAAGATAAGCCGTTTTTTTAGTGAAAAATGATAATCCTACATATGTTTAATGTAGTTTTTTCATTTTTTTGTTGTATGTTTAAAATGTAAAATTACATTTTATGCCACGTGGCTTCTTTTGAAAGAGGGTTTCAATGCTGATGTGGACGCTCTATGGAGCCTCAAAGGTCCTTTTTATTAGTATAGATTAACCCAAGAGTTATAAATTTGTTTTTTCCTCTTAAAAACAAGGGTAAAAATGATTAAGATATTTTTGAAAAGTGGTATAAGGAAAGGGGAATTCGGCCAAAAAAAAACACGAACTTTGTACGAATTTCCAAAAGAAATTTGTACATATGGGCTGGCCAAAAAAACACTATGCTTTTGTTGACTTTTTAATTTTATTAAGAAACTTTTGATTGACTGGCCAATTTGACACACCGTTAGCAGAGTTAACGGATTTGTTTGACGGCATTAAGTCGACGTTAAATTTGGACGTTATGATGAAACGACGTCGTTTTATGAATTTTTGTTTTTAAAAATAAGGTGTGAAAATGTGCTCCAAGGGATTCGAACTCGTGCACTTAAGGATAATGGTAGGAGCTTTGCCACTGGGCTAACGGACTTTTTATTACATTGACGAACAAAGTTGTTTTTAACATTCTCTCATCCGAGTTAAATGAAAATAAAAAAACATAGACACTGAGATTCGAACTAGGGTTAATTGGGTTAAATGACATGGTAATTTACCACTGGGATAAAGTTACTTACAATGTATTCACTAACATATTTAGTATTATTGAGTACTTATTAAATAAAAAAACCTCAAAAAACCTTAAAAATACCTTTAAATTACAAAAAATGAAAAAATAAAGAATTTTTTTATAAAACTAATTTTGAAATTAAAATTTAAAATAAATTTTCATTTTTCTTTTAAAAAATCAAAATATTCCAAAATTTTCATTTAAAATGAAAATGCTTAAAATAATTATTGTACCCATTATGAGTGCGATTTTAATTTTAAGCTGATAATTGTAACTTTAATTTGCTTGAATTTTCTTTGAGTTTTTAATTTTTTTGGATTTGTTTTCAAATTTTCGATTTTTTTTTTTCATTTTAGTAAAAAATAAAAATTATTTATAATTTAATTTAAAAATAAACTTTCTTGAAAATTTTGGAAAATTTTTGATTTTTTTTTAAAAAGAAAAAAAATGAAATTTTGTTTTTAATTTTAATTTCAAAATTAATTTTACAAAATAATCTTTATTTTTTCAATTTTTTGTAATTTTAAAGGTATTTTTAAGTTTTTTTAGAGATTTTTTATATTCAATTAGTACTCAATAAAGGAAATTATGTTAGTGAATACAATGAAAGTAACACTAGCCCAGTGGTAGAATACCATGTCATTTGACCTAACCAACCTTTGTTCAAATCCAGGGGTCTACGTTTTTTTATTTTCGAATCATGTAAAACGACGTCGTTTCTGGCAAGATTTAACGGAAACTTAACACTGTCTAAACTGCGAATTAACGGTGTGTCAAATTGGCCAGTCAATCAAAAGTTTCTTAATAAAATTAAAAATTCAACAAAAGTATAGTATTTGTTTGGCCAGGGTCGAGTATAGGTTTCTTTTGGCAATTCGTGCAAAGTTCGTGTTTTTTTGGCCGATTTCTCATAAGGAAAGTGGTATTTTGGACAATTTCTCTAAAATCTATGATTGCCACACTTTACTTATTTTAAAAAATCTTAATTGTTGTATATATGATTTTATAGTTATAACAATTTTTTTTTAAATATACAATATTATAAAAAAATATTTTGAAAAATAGTCTACTTATACAAAATTGTTTGAACTTTTTCATTAAGAACTAAGTGAGAGTTATTAATTCTAATATTTTAATAGATTTAGAAATCTTTCTTAGATTAATAAATTCATTATTTTTTAAATCAAACAAATGGATTTCATGATCAATGATATAGAATTTTAACATAAAAATAGTGGATTATAACAAATCAGTCAAACAGATTTGCCATAAATTCAGCTTTGTAATAAAATAAAATATATAAAATCTAAAAACATATGTTTTCATTTCATTTATATAAATTTTTATAACATAAAATCTCTCCACATGTTTGTTGCTATTGTGGCTCTCGCTTGATCAGCATGTTCTCTTTGTTGATCTTGAGTTACAAGAATTTCTTCATCATTATTATGAACTTCTTTAAGATCTTCTTCGTCATCATAGTTTTTTTCTTCAGAAAAATTATTTGTTCGACAGAACTTCCGCAAAAAATTATGTAACCCAGCACACGTAAGTACAATTTCTGTGTGGGCCTTATAAGGAAAAGGAGATGCAGATTTAAACATTAAAAATCGAGATTTGAATATACCAAAATTCTCTCGATAACATTCCTCAAGGAAGCATGACAATTAAACAATTCTTTGTCATTTTGTGGAGTAGAATCTTGACCGGAAAACTCTTGTAGATGGTTTAGAACACTGCGATGTGGAGCTAAAAAGTTGCGACAATTACAATCAACTAGATAAAAAATTTCATATATTAAACGATAAAAAGTTAGTTATCTAGAAAATATGTATGATTTACAATATATATATATATATGTATATATATATGTATGTATATATATGTACCTTCTGGAACTGGTAGTAGATTAGTTTTCCTTGTTAAAGCATTATTTAATATTTTTGAATCATGAGCTAAACATTCCCATCCACTAAAGCACATATATGAATTCAAGATCAAAATTGCATGCAACCAACACATTTTGCGATATATCACATTTTCTGTTGTGAAACAGAGCTGCGTCTTTTCTTTTATCATTACCAATATATATGTACCACCGATAGCTCCGACACAATCCTAAACATATAATAATAATTATGCTTTATGGAAAATAATAACTAAATCATGGTCAAAATAATAAACATGATATACCTTAAAATAAGGATAAAATTTTGTACTTTCTTTAAATTTTTGAGGTGTTCCCATACTTGGTGAAATTTGGTTTAAAGCTCGCAAAACTGATATATGAAAATTTTCACTTATAACAAATTTGGATCTCTTAAAAGTATCACTTTAATTATTTTTTGTTTTTTTAACTGGTAAAAACTCTATCTAGAGCTTGTCGATGGAAGTACTCTAAGAGGGTTTATCTCTTAGAAAGTCCTTGAAATCTAGAGTTTAATTCTCCTCTATGTTCAAAGATGAGCACTTTGGTTGCTTCTAAGTTTGGTACATGAGAAATGCACACAAAGATGAAACTATGAAACTTTTTATGTATTGTATTAAAAGTCTAGAAAGAGGTAGGAATCACACATCAAAAGCAAAAATTGCAAACGTAATAGGACAAGTCACACATAGAAAATAACAAAACTTAAGCTTTCAATAGTTTTTTGGTCTCTTACACATATAAAGAGACATCAGAGCTTCAAGATTCCATCCAATGCAAAAGCATGTGATGTCATGAGAAGTAATCAGCTTCTCAAAACAAAGCAAAAGCATCATTGACATGAAGATGGACACAGATGAGCATAATTTGGGCACTAATATAAGCTTTACTATTAGTGTAATGATGTATTTTGAACACTAGAACTAGAAATTTCATGATTGTTGTGTAGCAACCATTAGCTGAAAGTGAACACTAAGTTTGGTTGTTGACGAGAGTGAGCGGCTCTCTAATGATCATGGAAGCCTGAATAAGAAAAACATATTGAGATAATACATATCTTCCATGGCATTGAGAAGAGAAAAAGAAATAGTGAATTCATTTCATTTTCTTCTGCCTGAGTAAAAGTTCCATTGATTTTACTGAGGAAACCTCTAACCAAAAGTGTATCTCCAGCAGCTAGACTCTGCTGAAGCCAAGGGCAAGAAACCATTTGTACAAATCAAATCACAATGATTTACATAAATCCTTGTAAACACACACACACACAAACTATGAGTTCATTGTCTAAATTGACATGTATCTTTGCCAACATGAAAAGTTCAAGACATGCCAATTAAAAATGAGATGTGATAACTTTTTTGTAGCTACGATAGAAGATGAATATTCTATAACGACATTGTGAACTTAGCTACATCAAGTTTATTAAGAAATCGTTTATATGTGAAACACATAAGTTAGTACAATTTCATATGTGATTATTAGAAAAGTTATAACAATAATTTATTTGTAGCCAATGTGTAGCTAATTAGCTACAAAACCGCTACAAATTTTATCTTAAGGTATATAGTTATAAACTGCTATGAAATTGTTATAAATTTTCATACAAATCAATATTTTTTTGTCCTGCCACTATCCCTCACAATTTTTGTAGCTATGGCAACAGAATGTTGTCGCTAGTCCGTAATAATATTGGACAATTCTTGCATGATTTAAAAAAAAAACGGCAACACTATTCCAACACTGTCACTCACCAAAATGATGACGCTACTCCTGCTACACCTTCACTCACAATTTTGAAAATATCTACTCCAAATCAAGAGAAATCGAACCTTAGGAGCATCAAAAATCGAAAACTTACCCCAACCTTCAGAAAACATCTCCTCTAGCATCAGATTCACCGCATAGATGTTCTTGTTGTGAGCGTTCACCATCTTCTCTAGCGTGATGAAATGAAGAACGAGTTTTATGGGTGCAATTCCATAAAGACTTATACTAACTTTTCAAATGAAAACTTTACATTTCCGATTTTTTTTCTTTTCTATTAAGCAAGATTTTCTGTCCATGTGCCTTTATATTAATAACCTTTTGATTTTAGAAATAATTTTGAAGTTACAAAAATATGATGAAATTGCATAACTTTTATTTTATCAAAATTTCTTTAAAATATAATGTGTCATATTTTTCCTTACATATGTCTCTTTATAAAATTAAACCCCTTAAACTAATCACCATTTAACTATCTTCTTATTTGTTTTCAAAAATTAATTCTCTATAAAATTGTAAATTTTAAATATTATATAGATTATTGGATGAATAATATATAAGAATATTACACTATTGTAAATATTTTAAATGCCGTTTAGCTATATTTTTGTTTAAATGACATAAGTTTTTAATATATTTTTATAGTGTTTAATTTTGCTTTGTAATTAGTATAGAATCACAATATTACTGTTACAAGTTTGTTCAAAATTCATTGCTATATTGACTATTTTCAATCATTTTTATTTTGCTTTCAAACTATACTTTATTTTATGAATTCCCTAAACATTATTTAAAAAACGATTTTCTAACTTTTATTTATGTGTTAACACGTTCATCGTATTCATTTTGAAAAAAAATGACATGGTTTAGTTAAAATAATGACATAGCTTCTCTCTAAATATGGCATGTACATATTTAATGGTAGAGACTTTGATCACTTTTTGGAAATTTGTTTAACATATTATAAATTTTGATGATTATTTATAGTTGATACTAAAAAAAAAAAAAAAAAAAATCTTTGTACTAATTTCAAGTTAATTTTTTGTTAGTTATTTTGTAGTAATTATATATTTTATCTTAATACATATTTTTATGTTTTATGTTAGCTTCTTTTTATTAATCAATGTTCAAATTTAACTTCTAAAGAGTTAATATAGGTATCATATGTTGGGGAAAGTCACCCACGACGCAGCGGAATATTATGGATCGTGTTCCCCCTGATCTTGTGTGAATCTATGAGGAAAATACTTTGAAGATGGCAGATATAGTATAAGCGATAACGAAATGAGACGCACAATTTTTACGTGGAAAACCTCCTCGATGTGAGAAGGAAAAACCACGGGACCGTAGTCCACTCAAAAATCCACTATATAAATGGTATGAGTACAACCACGTCCTCCCTGTTCAACAGCCTGAACAGAACAGAGAGTCTAGCTACAAAGAGCTATCTCAACAACAAGAGAGCAACAACAACAAGAGAGCAACACAAAGCTTCAAAACCGGCAGCAACCAAACGACCTCAGCTCACAAGGATTCCGGCAACCAGAGACTAATCCCACCGTACAAATCCAAGATAAACAAGTCAACAACAACCCTGCCAAATTTCAGCTCAATCAGAGAAGATCTCACCGTCGGATTTACCAAACACCCAAGACTGCCCAGCTGAAGAACTGTGACGACCAGCTTCACTAAAACCCAGACAACAGAAGATCCAACCGTTGAAATCCAAATCCCTTCGGTGAACCTTTAACCCACTGACTGAAGAAGCTTCCCACAAAATATCAGCTCGATCAGGTTCCGTTTGATCCTCCAAAACCAGTCTTGAATAACCTGACGAATTTCTCTTCTTTCTCTCCTTTCTCTCTCTTTTGTCTCTCTCTCTCTCTTCTCTATTATTGTGTCTCTCTACAGTACAAAGGGATGGGGCAGACTAATAATAAGGGTGAGACTAATTATTTCTCAACCCACTTGGTTCTCTCCATCTAGGAGGGACCCAACAAACTCCCCCTCCGACTAGATGGAAGAAACAGCCATTCCGGCTATCTCTCGGCATACCTCAAGCTTCCCCCTCGGCAATGACTTCGTCATCATATCAGCTCCATTATCATCCGTATGAACTTTCTCAAGTTCCACTTCCTTAGAAGCAACCACATCACGTATCCAATGATACCTCCTCTGAATGTGTTTCGACTTCGAATGAAATGTAGAATTCTTCCCGAGGCAAATGGCACTTTGACTATCACAAAGCAACACATACTTTTCTTGCTTGAAACCGATCTCTTCACAGAAGTTCTTCATCCACAACAACTCTTTACAAGCTTCAGTTGCAGCAATGAACTCTGCCTCAGTGGTAGATAGTGCAACACACTTTTGCAACCTTGACTGCCATGCCACAGCTCCACCCGCAAACGTTACCAAGTAACCCGAAGTAGACTTACTAGAATCAGCATCTCCTGACATGTCAGAATCAGTGTAACTGACAAGCAATGGCTTCTTACCTCCAAATGTAATCTTCAAGTCAGAAGTCCCTCGGAGATATCTCAAAATCCACTTCACAGCATTCCAATGTTCTCTTCCTGGATTTGAGAGAAACCTGCTGACAACTCCAACGGCGTAGGCTAAATCCGGTCTTGTACAGACCATGGCATACATCAAACTACCCACTGCAGAAGCATATGGAACTCTCGCCATATCTTCCTTCTCCGCATATGTCTTCGGACTTTGTTGACTGCTCAGTCTTAAGTGTGGAGCAAGAGGAGTACTCAACACTTTAGACTTGTCCATGTGAAACCTTTTAAGTACCTTTTCAATGTACTTTTCCTGAGACAAGTGAATCAGCTTCTCACCTCTATCTCGAACAATTCTCATACCAAGAATCTGTTTCGCTGGACCCATATCTTTCATGGCAAAGGACATGCTTAGTTGCTCTTTTAGCTCCTTAATTCTGTCCATGTTCCTGCCCACAATCAACATATCATCGACATACAGCAACAAGATGATAAAATCATCATCTCCAAACACCTTCACAAATACACAATGGTCTGAATCAGTCTCTGCATAACCATGCTCCCCCATAACAGACTTGAACTTCATGTACCACTGCCTCGGTGCTTGCTTCAATCCATAAAGGCTTTTCTTCAAGCGGCAAACCAAATTTTCCTTGCCCTTTTTCACATAGCCTTCCGGTTGTTCCATGTAGATCTCTTCCTCCAAATCACCATGAAGGAAAGCAGTCTTCACATCCATTTGCTCAACCTCTAGATCAAGACTTGCTGCCAATCCAAGCACAACCCGAATGGATGACATCTTCACAACAGGAGAAAATATTTCATCATAATCAATCCCCTTCTTCTGGCTGTATCCTTTCACAACCAATCTAGCCTTGTATCGAGGTGGCAAACCAGTATCTTCGTGCTTAATTCTATACACCCATTTATTAAGCAAAGTCTTCTTGCCTTTAGGCAACTCCACCAACTCAAATGTATGATTCTCCTCAAAAGAATCCATCTCCTCATCCATGGCGCCAAACCACATATCCTTGTGTTCATCCTCCAAAGCTTCATCATAGCTTTCAGGCTCTCCCCCATCAGTAAGCATCACATACTCACTAGGATCATACCTTGTCGACGGTTTAAGACCTCTCTCGGATCTTCTAACAACAGTAGGTTGGTTCTCAGCAGCTGGTGTCTCACCATGATCGTCACCATGATCACCACTGCCATCTTCATGTGCGGGAGCTTCTGCACTGGGTGTATCATCCTGAACCTCAACCTCAACCTCACCGTGGACCGATGTAGAAGGAGTAGCCTCTGTATCGATCAAACCTTCATAAACCTGAGTTGGAATGTTGGACTTGTCAATGTCCTTAATCGTTTGATCTTCCATGAACACAACATCTCTGCTCCTTACGAGCTTCTTCTCAACGGGGTCATAAAATCTGTACCCGAACTCATCCTGACCATAACCAATGAACACACACTGCCTTGACTTCATCTCAAGCTTCGATCTCTCATCCTTGGGAATATGAACAAATGCCTTACACCCAAAGACCCTCAAATGACCATAAGAAACATCTTTACCGGTCCAAATCCTCTCTGGAATATCATTATCCAATGGAGCACTCGGTGACAAATTCAGCACATGAACCACCGTGCTCAAAGCTTCTCCCCAGAAAGTCATCGATAAGCCTGACTGTGAAATCAAACATCTCATCCTCTCAACAATCGTTCTGTTCATCCTTTCAGCCAACCCATTTAATTGTGGAGTCTTTGGTGGCGTGAACTGATGTCTTATTCCATGCTCTTTGCAATAAGCATCAAATGGTCCAGAATACTCTCCACCATTATCACTGCGGATACACTTCAGCTTCTTCCCCGTTTGTCTCTCAACCAATGCCACAAAATGCTTGAAATATCCCAGCACCTGATCCTTCGTCCTCATAGGAAAAACCCACAACTTTCTTGAATGATCATCAATGAAAGTCACAAAATATGATGCGCCGCCAAGAGATCTTGTCTTCATTGGACCACACACATCTGAATGCACCAAATCCAGTACCTCGGGTTTCCTAGAAGGCGCAGAAGACTTGAAAGATACTCTGTGTTGTTTTCCCGCCAAACAATGCGAACACTTCTGCAGGTGCAAACCAGAGATTCCTGGAATCACCTCATTCTTAGACAACACAGCCATTCCCTTCTCACTTATGTGACCGAGTCTCTTATGCCATAACTCCATGGCATTATCATTCTCCACCGCATTAACAACATCTTTGGAGACTTTAGCCTGCATCCAATAGAAAGATGAAGACTTCTCACCTCGAGCCACAGTCAAAGAACCACGAGAGAGCTTCCATTTACCACCACCGTGCAAACTGAAATAACCCTCATCATCAAGTCTTCCCGTTGATATCAGATTCATCCGAATATCTGGGACATGCTTAACATCCTTAAGCACCAGCCTAGTACCAAGACTAGTCTCCAAGTAAACATCACCAATGCCAACAACCTGAGCCAAACCATCATTCCCCATCTTCACGGAACCATAATTACCCGGAGTATAGGTAGAAAACAAATCCCGATGTGATGTAGCATGAGTAGTAGCTCCACTATCAATCACCCAACTGGTGTCTTGGCATGCGACATTAATGGCATCACCCTCAAGAAGAATGAGAAACTGATCTTCGGTGATGGTCACCCGATCCACTTTTCCTTCTTGATTACCTTGCTGTTTGTTTTTCAACTTCCAGCAGTCCTTCTTCATGTGCCCTTTCTTATGACAGAAATAACACTCCATATTTGCAAATCTATTAGACTTGCTCCTGCTCCTGTTCTTGTCTCTACTGGTATCTCTATGTGAACTTCTCCCCCTTGACTCAGTCACAAAGACATCTGAACGCGAAGTACTAGCATTCGACTGTCTTCTTGTTTCCTCATTAAGAACACTGTTCTTCACTGAATCCATCGAAATAACACCTTCCGACGCGGAGTTACAAAGAGACATCCTGAAAACCTCCCAAGAATCCGGTAAAGTACCAAGAAGCCACAGACCGTGAATCTCATCATCAAACTTGATTCCCATGTCAGATAACTTGTTGAGCAATCCCTGAAACACATTTAAGTGATCCGTCATTGGAGTCCCCTCCTGATACCTCAGCTCAATCAATTTCTTGATCATGTACATCTTGTTATTTCCGGTCTTCCTAGCATACAACTGCTCCAGCTTCAACCACAAAGAACGAGCATCAATCTCAGTCTCAATATGATGCAACACATTATCATCTACCCACTGCCTTATCAACCCACACACTTGGCGATGCAGCAACTTCCACTCTTCATCCGTCTTCTTTTCAGGTTTCTTCTCCTCGAAGACTGGAACATGGAATTCTTTAACAAAGAGCAAATCCTCCATCTTGCCCTTCCATAGATGATAGTTAGCACCATTCAAGCTTATCATCCTGCCCATATTTTCCATCTTTCACACAAGCAAATAATAACCCAAGTTATCAAAACCAAAGCTCAAAACCAGAAGCTCTGATACCACTCTGTTGGGGAAAGTCACCCACGACGCAGCGGAATATTATGGATCGTGTTCCCCCTGATCTTGTGTGAATCTATGAGGAAAATACTTTGAAGATGGCAGATATAGTATAAGCGATAACGTAATGAGACGCACAATTTTTACGTGGAAAACCTCCTCGATGTGAGAAGGAAAAACCACGGGACCGTAGTCCACTCAAAAATCCACTATATAAATGGTATGAGTACAACCACGTCCTCCCTGTTCAACAGCCTGAACAGAACAGAGAGTCTA
Source organism: Moricandia arvensis (assembly GCA_905132765.1). Classification (NCBI taxonomy): domain Eukaryota; kingdom Viridiplantae; phylum Streptophyta; class Magnoliopsida; order Brassicales; family Brassicaceae; genus Moricandia; species Moricandia arvensis. The sequence continues at coordinate 87,471 of CAJHQP010000660.1, forward strand.
GCTACAAAGAGCTATCTCAACAACAAGAGAGCAACAACAACAAGAGAGCAACACAAAGCTTCAAAACCGGCAGCAACCAAACGACCTCAGCTCACAAGGATTCCGGCAACCAGAGACTAATCCCACCGTACAAATCCAAGATAAACAAGTCAACAACAACCCTGCCAAATTTCAGCTCAATCAGAGAAGATCTCACCGTCGGATTTACCAAACACCCAAGACTGCCCAGCTGAAGAACTGTGACGACCAGCTTCACTAAAACCCAGACAACAGAAGATCCAACCGTTGAAATCCAAATCCCTTCGGTGAACCTTTAACCCACTGACTGAAGAAGCTTCCCACAAAATATCAGCTCGATCAGGTTCCGTTTGATCCTCCAAAACCAGTCTTGAATAACCTGACGAATTTCTCTTCTTTCTCTCCTTTCTCTCTCTTTTGTCTCTCTCTCTCTCTTCTCTATTATTGTGTCTCTCTACAGTACAAAGGGATGGGGCAGACTAATAATAAGGGTGAGACTAATTATTTCTCAACCCACTTGGTTCTCTCCATCTAGGAGGGACCCAACATCATATAACCAAAAGCATGGCCGAGTGGTCGGGTTTGGAAAGATGTTAAACATCTCAAATTCAAAATTTACCAAACTCAGATTTATCTACTTGTGTGGTCATATGACAAAATTATCTAATTTCCATGTAATCGGCCAGTGAATTTACCTCTCTAACATATTAGTTTTTGGATCTCAATCTGCCAGATACTTTGGGTTACAAAAAAATTGAGATCACATTAATATTTAGATATTTTTGTCCTTTTGTTAGATTAATTCGGTATAATTTCTAAGAAATATGATTATTAGGAATATATACATTCTGTAAGACAGCTTACAATTTCCTTTTGGTCAGTTGAACTTTTTGTGTTACTTTTCTAAAGTACTGTCATATAAAATTATTAATTTTTAAGTTCATCATTTTAGTTATTCTCATTTTATTTTTAATTCTAAAAGATGATGTTTCATTATCCCTTTCAGCAAAAGCTTCTTGCACTTGACGTTAGGATCAGTATAAATTTCATGCATGCTATTTCGTCAGAAACCTCATCAAGCACATAGCAATTGTCCTTAATACCAGGTGTAGTATGAAATGAAAATAGTCACCCTTATCCATGAAATTGATAACTATAACCAGATAGGTTGATCATCATTGTCTCATTGGATCTCCAATGAAGATCTCAACAGTGTAGAGTGCACTTATTTAAAAAATCACAGAAGAAGAAAAAAGAGAATGATAGTTTCTTTTCCAAGCCAGAGATGCAAGAAACATGATGATCAGTATCCCCAGTAATCGTTACGGATTTCATCATCAAACTTCTTTTTGAGTTCTGGGTGCTTCTCAAAGTACTCATCTGCAGTCATCGTGCTGAGCTTTTTCTGATCACACCAACACACACACACACACGTAAAGACAGATGATCATACATGAGAATCTTGAGTGTAAAAAATACAAATCGGATTGAACTTTGTGTAAGATAAAAAACTTATTAATGGGGAGTGCTTACACTAATCTCCTGGACATCAATAATTTCTTTCTCCAGCCGTTCAGACTCCTTCAGAGACTTCTGTTCTGCTTCTTTCAGTTCCACCAACTATATCACAGAATAAAACATGGCACAAAGAAATTTAGCTAAAAACACCCTTGTCAAAAAAAACAATGAAGTTTGTAAAAGCTAGTTGCTCACCAAAGCATCAAACTTGGGCTTGTATTCAGGGGTAACATTGTCCACATACTTGGGAATCTCGACGCCTGCACCAAACCACAAATAGCAAACAAAAGTGTTAAGTATGTCTCCAACAATAAGAAGAAAAACAGAAACTTCAGGTTCAGCCACCGATATGGAGCAGATCTCTTTCAAGACACTTAAGTCAGGTTTGGGAGTAGGTCAGCTTCTACTGCAGATGCGATTTCAAGAACACAAAAAAGTAGGAACATAGACAGTGTCTGGTCAAGAATAAGATTTTGCAGAAACACTTACTGTCATAAGCTTCCTTGTACATGTCAACAATGCCAGAGCCAATACCCTTTCTGTAGAAATCCCAATCAATGGGTTCAGGCTCCTTCAACAAAATAGAAAACAAAAACCATATAAAACAAAGCATGAATGATGACATGTATGGTATGATAAAGGATCACATGATGCAAAATGAATGATCGGGGTTTCAAACGCAAATGAGCACTATGAACAACGTTCTCTAAGGTTCAAGGAAACAACAGATTCATCACCAAGAACAATCTGAAAATCGGTGGATGAGAATCACCTGGTCCGGATTTACTAAATCTCGAAACGGAAACGATGAAGATCTACGATTCTAAAACAAACAGATCAAGAAAGAGTGAATCGGAAGAGAACCTGACTGAACTTGGTTTGGAGCTGAGTGTTGACCTCGTCGAAAGCGCGACGGAGGTTAGAGAACTCTCTGCGAGCTTCATCGGTGACAAGGACCTTAGCCATCCCTTCCCAATCTATAGTCCTCGACGCTTTGAATGCCACATCCGCCACTTTCTTACCCGCTCCGCTCATTTTTTTTCTCTCAATTTCACCCAAAACACTGATAGAAGCGACGAAGAGGAGAAGGAAGAAGATGTAAATGTCGCCTGGTCCGGTCCGGTCCGGTCCGACCAATGGGTGAAGAAAAAGCCCTAAAATCTTAAAAGGCCTTACACGCCCTTGTATTTCTGTTTCTTTATAAATTAGCGCCCTTATTATTTAATTTTCATTAATGACCCAATTAACTTAGCATCGTCATGAGCAGACTAATTAAATCTAAAGAGCGTTTTCTTTTATCTTAGAGCCAATTTTATAACGTTTTTGAAAAACTGAATCAAATTGATGCAAGGGAAGTTTGGGTATTTCACAATTTTTAATAAGGTCGAGTACTGAGTATGGTTAAAATGTATCAACGGAGGGCATTTGGTCTAGTGGTATGATTCTCGCTTAGGGTGCGAGAGGTCCCGAGTTCAATTCTCGGAATGCCCCTTTTTTGTTTTCTCCTTTTCCTTTTTTTATGCCGACTATAAAGTTCTTTTTAATTTGGGAATTTTTCTTTTCGGTTCCGAGAATCTGTAAACAATGGCTGAGTCAGTGCCGGAATCAGATCATACCCTCCCCGGAGAATCCCAGATTTTACCTGTCGAGGTCGAAAGCATCAAGCAGAGAGTCGACGAGGTTGTACAATGGGTTGATTCGGTAATCAAAGTCTTCTCCTTTAACCTTTTTGATCCCATATTCGACAATTATCTCTTCTGGGCACAATAAGTTTCATAAAATTGGTGTATAAGTTTTGTTATGAACGTACTTTGATTTGGTAAATCTAGATTCAATGGTTCTAATTGCAGCTTGAGCATAAACTGGCACAAGTAGAGGAATTTTACTCGTCCATTGCCGTCTCAAACTCCTCCCCTGCCTCCAAACATGTTGTTGGGATCAGGAAGGTTCAACAGGAGGCTGCGCGTAGGGAAGCCGTTGCTGCAAAGAGAATGCATGACCTCATGCGTCAGTTCGGAACTATCTTCCGTCAGGTACTTGTCTATTCTTGGCCGTTTATGTAAGAGTTTTGAATCGTCATTATGATTTGATGTTCTCAGATAACTCAACATAAGTGCGCATGGCCTTTTATGCATCCTGTTGATGTAGAAAGTCTTGGTCTTGATGACTACTATGAGGTAAAGTTTACTCCTTCTCTCAGCTCTCAACATATTATCATACAAGGCTCTGTGAATACAGTTAACGTTCTGTGAGAAAGGAGTCTTTACACGACCTGTTTTTATCTGGTTCTAGGTTATTGATGAGCCCATGGACTTCACCACCATAAAGAATCAAATGGAGGCTAAAGATGGTACTGGGTACAAACATGTTATGCAGATATACGCTGATATGCGGCTAGTGTTTGAGAACGCAATGAAGTATAATGAAGAAACAAGTGATGTTTACTCTATGGCCAAAACATTACTGCAAAAGTTTGAGGAGAAGTGGGCACACTTTCTTCCAAAGGTTGAAGAAGAGGTATGTTTATTTTCATTCACAATCTATTTCTTGATGGAGCTTAGCACCAATGTTATTGATTACAGGAGAAAATACGAGAGGAAGAGGAGAAGCAAGCAGCAATGGAGGCTCTGCTAGCAAAAGAAGCATCTCATACCAAAACAACTAGAGAATTGAGCAATGAGGTTCACTTTTTTCCCCTTTTCCTTTTGTATTATAAAGCTTTTAACTGTTTAACTGATATATGGTTGTCCAGATTTGCAGTGTTAATGACGAGCTGGAGAAGCTAAGGCATGCAGTTGTGGGAAGATGCAGGTTGGCCTAATCACTCTTATTACATTATTCTTAACACCTTTTGGGTCTCCTCTGGTCAAATGCAATATAAGCTGAGACCGATGAGTGATTGTATCAGGAAAATTACAACTGAGGAGAAACGTAATATTGGGTTGGCATTTTTGAAACTGTCTCCGGATGAGCTACAGAAAGTGCTGGGTATAGTTGCTCAGGCTGATCCTAGATTCCAAACTAGATCAGAAGAAGTGACGATTGAGATGGACTCACTGGTGAAATCTCTTTACTTTAGCCACTGTCATTTGTGCTTCTCTGGTCGAAACACCCTTACTTTAGTTATCTTGTATGCAGGACGAACCAACACTGTGGAGGCTAAAGTTTCTTGTGAAGGATGCGTTAGAGAATAAGAAGAAAGAAGAGACAGCAAAGACTGGAGACTGTAGAGAGACAAAACAAAACAATGAGGTTTCTAACAAGCGAAATGCAGTGAACAAGTTAGGAGAGAGAAGAACGAAGCGGCCATGCTTGTGATCCACAAACATGAACATCTCCTTTTTGTCTAAATTTTCTGCAATAGCTGTGTATATCAGAAACAAAACTAGATTATTTTCTTGTTTGGATTTTGCTAATGGGATTTCAGAAAGGTTTTAGCTTTTTGGATTTTATTGACATTATAAAAGGGAGATTATCAACTAATAAGCCTCAGGTTAGTGTGTAGACTAGGGGTGGCAAGGGGTGGCATTCGGGTTCCCACCAGTTCGTTCGCGATTTTGGGATTAAAGATTTGGGTTTTTTGCAAATTTGATTCAAAACTCAAATTCAAATACAAAATTAATCTTTTTGTCTTATTCACCCCATATATTCACATTATTTACGAAAATGCCATTGAATTTTTTTTTGTTTTTTTCTTCTCAAAATGACTTTTTTACTCTTTCAACCTTATCATCTTCAAGTATTTAATAGATTGTCATTGTCATCAATACCCTAACCACCATGAACAACCAATTTGAAGCTCTTAATGCATCTAAAATTGATTGACACTATCTCTTTCTTAATTATTATGAATTAAAAACAACATCTCTTTAACTTTGTCTCCATATTCATCCCAAAAACTCAAGCTTTTGATTCTAAATTTTTTATGCTTGGTAGAGCCATTCAAGCATACTATTCTTCGTGGGTTACTTTCGTTTGAGGTTCTGGGTGGTTGGAGAAGACTATGTGTGCTTAGGAAGTCATCTCACTAGTTAAAGGTATGAAATTGAATTTTTTTTAGATTTGTTCGCGTCGAAGACTTATCCGTAAGTCGTCTGGCTGAAAAAGACTTATGGGTAAGTCTTCTAAGCAAACAGACGACTTACTGTAAGTCTTTCAGCTTTGTTTGTTAAAAAAAATCTAAAGAATATTCTAGACGACTTACTAGTAAGTCGTCTCTGGGAAAACAAAAATTCAAATATTTTATTAAAGCTAGACGACTTACATGTGAGTCTTCTCAGGTCACTTTTGCAATTGGAAAATAAAATTTAAATATTTAACTTTTCCCAGACGACTTACTTGGAAGTCGTCCCGTCAGACGACCTACCTGAAAGTCGTCCAGGATAAACGAAGTCGTCCAGATTTTTTCCGAGATTCTGGTCAAACTTTGCTTATCTCGGACGACTTTCAAGTAAGTCCTTTACCTAGACGACTTCAAACTAAGTCGTCTCAGAAAAGTTAAATATTTAAGTTTTATTTTCGAATTGCAAAATAACCTGAGAAAACTTACAGGTAAGTCGTCTAGCTTTAATAAAATATTGAAATTTTTGATTTCTCAGAGACGACTTACTGGTATGTCATCCCGGAAAAGTCAAATATCTGACACAATTTGGTCAAATGCAAAACTAACCCGTTTATCCTGGACGAGTCCAGATTTTTTTTCTTAACAAACAAATCTGGACGACTTACAAATAAGTCGTCTCATTTTAAAGTCAATTGCAAAAATGACATGTTTGGACGACTTACCGGTCAGTCGTCTGCTACAATGTTTAGTAAACTTTCATTTTCTCTATGTTTACTAATGTGTTTTATTTTTAATTTTTGCAGATGTTGCGTAAGTTACATGCAGTGTATGGAGAATGCTTTTTGAAAGATTCTTATTGGGATTTTGTGGTTGATAATTTTAAAGGAGCGAGACTATTTTTGTTGAGTGAAGGTTTGACACATGCTGAACTTGTTGCAATGGTTCAAGAAGATTATAACCTGGACATGAGCACATAATATGTGGAGATAACCTACTTGTTACCATCTGAAATGATGCAGGCTCTAGACACCCCTTCTATTCATGTTACAAGTGATAGACAAGTTCAAAACTTAATCGAGATAACCAAAACGCATGAAGTACGACTTTGTGTATCAAGTCGTAGAAAGGTGGAAATGGTTTCATAGGAAAGGAAAGAAGAGGATGAAGATGATGAAGCTTATGAGTGTTTTGAAGATGATGAAGCTTATGAGTGTTTTCAAGATGATGATGATTTGGTTGAAGATGAAAATCATGATTGGGAATGATGGGGAGGAGGATGATGGGGAGGAGGATGATGGGGAGGAGGATGTTGGGGAGAAGGATGTTGATATCTATATTGTTGCTGAAGCGGACGAAAATGGTGAGGATTACAATGTTTATGGAAAGGTTAAAGATGAGGATTTGGAAGAAGATGATCATATGTGTTTTGAAGAATTCAAAAAGACTTATGCTATTGAAGGAGAAAGATCGAATGGTAACAGTATCTACATCAACCAGAGTTTTGTTAGCAAGGATGCACTGCTTTCAGAGCTACAGTTGACAGCAGTTAAGCGTAAGTTCTCCTTCAGAATATATAAGTCAACGAAAACTCTCTTTGTGGCAACCTGTCGGGTTAGTGGTTGTGGATGGAAGATCAGAGGGAGTGTGAAACATGGAACAAACAAGTTTTGGGTAACAAAGTATGTGGAAACACATACATGCTCAGTGGGAGACCGAATCGCTCAGTGGAGACACTGTACTCCGAAGTATGTTGGTAGGCTTTTCATTGATCGTGTTGGAATCATTGATAGGTTGAATCCGCAGCATATCACTGATGCAATGAAGAACATGTTTGGTATGACGCTTGATTACACCATTTCATACAGAGCACTGGTATATGCACAAACATTGGTGAGAGGATCAGCAGAAGATGGGTATTCGCGTCTGCCATCATATCTCGAGCAAATCTTCTTAGCAAATCATGGTTCTATCACGGCTATAGAACTTGATTCTATGAATAGATTTAAGTATCTATTTCTCTCTTTTGGAGCTTCTATCAAAGGTTTTAAGTATCAGAGAAGGGTCATTGTGGTGGATGGGACTCACCTACATGGGAAGTATGAAGGTACTATGTTAGTTGCAGCCGCACAAGATGGGAATTTTTTGATATTTTCATTGGCTTTTGGGATCGTAGATGCTGAAGATGACCCTTCTTTGGAATGGTTTTTCACAAAACTGGCTAGTTGTTTATCTGATGAGCAGCCTCTGGTGATAGTGTCTGACCGGCATGCAGCCATTAAAAGTGCGTGTGACAAGGTGTTTCCCTGGGCAACCCGAGGAATATGTTATTATCACCTTCAAGATAACATTGTCAAAAGTATAAAGGGAAACATCTCTTGTACTTGGTGAAAGGTGCTGCTTATGTCCATACGGTTTCAGATTTTGACCGGTACATGGATGAGATACGGAGTGCAAACCCGGATCTCGCAACGTATTTGGAGGATGCCGATGTCAGCCTATGGTCAAGGGTTTATTGTCAGGGGGATAAGTACAACATAAAAACAAACAACATCGCAGAATCTATTAATTCCGCACTGAAGCGAGCTAGAGGATTTCCTATTCATTTCCTATGGGAGTACATAATGGAGAAGCTAGGAAAGTGGTTTTGGAAAAGGATAGATGATGCTTTGAGTCTCCCAAGTCACCATAGTCGTGGTGTTGAATACTTGTTTGTTGTTCGATCAGAGATAGTGGATACGATGAGGGTCCAACCAATTAATGGATTGCGATTCTTTGTGAAAGGTGGCAAAATAGACTGTGTGGTTAATTTGGAACATGGAAAGTATGATTGTGGTGTTTATGCAGTGGAGAAAATACCTTGCTCTCATGTTATAGCTGCTGGAACACATGCTAGTTTGCATATCTCCACACTTGTAAGTCCAGTGTACTCAAAGGATTATTTGTTTGCAGGATACTCAGGAAAATATATATCTTTGTGTTGGATAACAAGTTGAGGAACACACATGCTTTCCTACGAAGGTAAAACGTGGTCCGGGAAAACAGAAGAAATCAAAATGGCAATCTTGGCTGGAGCTATTCAGGATGAGAGGACGCAAACCCCATAAACAACACAGGGTTTATAGATGCTCAAAGTGCAAAGAAACTGGTAATACGAAACCACAATATAAGGAAACACTAGACGACTAACTTGAAGGTTGTCCAGACGACCTTCAAGTAAGTCGTCCAGAGTTTAGTCCTCCAGAAGACCTTCAAGTAAGTCGTCCAGAAGACCTTAAAGTTAGTCATGTAGTGTTTATTCTTCCACAAGACCTTCAAGTAAGTCGTCTAGAGTTTAGTCCTCTAGAAGACCTTCAATTATAATCTGTTAGGTTGTCAAATATTCTGTTAGGTCGTCCAATATAATGTTAAGTCGTCTAACTACATTAAAAATACAAATCAAGTTCAAGTTCAAGTACAAATCCTAATCTATCATACATCATATATTCAAGTACAAATCCTAATACAAATCAAGTTCAAGTACACACAAATCTTAATCTATCATACATCATATGTTCCAATGTTTACAGCAAGGTCCTTGTTTTCTTTCTCATGCTGGTCAGGAAGCTCTTTAAATATATCCACCGCCATCTTATCCCTCATAGTCTTCGCGTTGGGCTTAGCAAAGTCTTTTTGGTTAAATGGCATCCCAAGAGCATGACATTCAATGTACCTCAGAATGTACACGCTACAATCACCAGATCTGGCCTGAGGGATATCGGTTGGTCTCTCATACGTGAATGGCTCCAGTGTTAACTGGTCACGTTGTTCAATGGTAACGCACTAAAAAAACAGATAAGGGAGCATGTGGAGAAAAGACTCTATTATCTCAGCAAGTTCTGCAGGGTAGATACATGAACGAATATTGTCTTAGACGACTATGTGTCTCTTAGGGATCGATATCCACATAGCAATCCAATAAGTGTCGTTGTAGTTCACTGGCGCATAAATATCATCAATATTCGTCCCCTAAAACTTGTCCATCTGGCAAAATGATGGTAACTGGCCTAAATAATAATTCTAAGCCCCACCAGGGAGTCTTCTTCTTAAACCGTAGGCATCGGGCTTTGAATCATTAAAATCTTGGTATTTGAATCTCCATTGTTGAGAAAAGAGATGATCAAGGAAGCATATTCTCTCGCTCCTGAAATGTTGTGGCGTTTCCTGGTGCCTCTTCCTCAAAACATTAATCCAAACATCCATATGCTGCATATAAAATAATACAAGTCAGAATATATCAGACGACTTACTAGATGACTTACCAGACGACTTACGGTAAGTCATCTAGAAATTCTTCTTCGTAGAAGACTTACTAGACGACTTATGGTAAGTCGTCTATGAAGATATCAGTAAGTCATCTAGTAATCAGTTTTGTCAGATGACTTACACAATCCTCCAACCAAGCTACGGAGGTCCGGAGGACGTGATACCACCAAGTTAGACTTGTACGTGGTTTCTTGTCGAGAGGTGTTTTATAATGACTGCAAACACAAAATGTTGAAAAGCAATTATTTTTTATAGACTAAGCTATTATGCAAAAAGAAATCACTTACGGATCAATTTTCAACTAATCGGAGAGCTCTTCAACTTTTTCTTGTCAATTGGTGCAAATGGATTATAGCCTCTAAAAAGCTTTTTTTTTTGTTTGGGATGATTGATTTGGCCGTGTTGTTTGTAGTATAAGGAGATTGCTGTGAGGCAACAAGTTTCTTTTTTCGCTCAGTCTTTACACGGACAAGTGCCAAAGCAGCTTCTCTCTTTTCCTCATATCTAGCAACCTGCTGTTGTTTCTCTGTTGGAGTGGAACTTGTTTTGTTGGCCAATAGAACAAGACTCCCAGATGCGGACTCATCTTCAGCGTTAACACTCTCATCCAGAGGTGTTTTATCCTTCTTCCCTTTAACACTCTCATCCAGAGGTGTTTTATCCTTCTCCCCTTTAACACTCTCATCCAGAGGTGTTTTATCCTTCTCCCCATTAACACTTTCACTAACCCCAGGAGAGGCTTCTTTACTAACCCCAGGTTCGTGCAAGGATGTCTCTTTAGGTTGAGAGGTAGTGTGTTGAAAGGATGTCTATTTCCCTTGTTTGGTGATACCAACCTTCTTCTCCACTGCTTCCACCCTTTCCGATAGATGCTTGATCTGCTTAAGGCACGTCCCAAATCCTTCCCTCATGGCATCAAATATGTCTTTGAAATTTCTTTCAAGGTCCTCTTTGGTCATCACAAGCACAGTCGTAGTAACCTCTGAACGAGCCTCTGTGCGAACCTCTTCACTAGCCTCTGCAAACTTTCTTGCACTCACCTCTGCAGGTGCCCCTTCACTAGCCTCTGCAGGTGCCCCCTTTTTAGCCTTTTTACGAGCTTTCTTCAGAGGTCTTTGACTCTCTTCCTTCACCAAAACTATTGCTTTCTTCGATGGACTCACAGCCGCCGACTTTGTATTGACCCAAGTACCGATGACTTCCCAGTAATTCATGGTCCACTTCCACGGTCTCTGATTAAACATAACTTTAATTATGTTCTCGGCGGCAAGGTCCTCAGCATCAGAGTCCCATTTTGGAAACATTTCACCATAGTCCTTCTCAACAAAGTTCATCACCGTAGTCTGCAGTAAATATAAGATATGAACTTAGATATTTGACGGATTAACTTATAATTAAGCCGTTTGGAAAGTCGTCTAGAAAGTCTTCTGGAAAGTCGTCTGGAAATTCTTCCTACTAGAAGACTTACAGAACGACTTAATATAAGTCGTCAGGTAAGTCTTCCAGTAGGAAGACTTTCCAGACGACTTTCCAGACGATTTAATTATGGTAGTAAAGGATTGAAGTAAATACATGTCTGTAGATAGCATTTTAAAGCATCTGCATCCTTTGCCACCCATGGAAGCAAGTATCGGTGGAAACGGTCTGTTTGGTATGGGATTACCATAATTAGCACCCAATTCCGGCAGAGCTGTGTACACTCATACCTGGAGAGCTTGTATAAACCCATCAACAGTGTAGCAGCCCGAAATATCTTTGCCCTTCACAGAGTCCATCAGCACCTTAAACACCACTCTCCCCCATGGATAATTCTCAAACCGTTCTAAATCCATCACTAGTCTTACCAGACTAACCCTTGTGGCGGTTGAATATTTTCTCCCTTCGATGTATCCAGTGAAGATGGCAAGGTACCCGAGCCGCTTGCGATCCTCCCGAGATCACCCTTTGCATCTCTCAAGTGCGGCTATTATCTGTTCAGTAGATGGCCCAACTTCGACATGAACTCCCAACACCCCCCAGAAAGAAGCCATCTCCTTTGTAACAACACTCTTCGGTCTCTCAAGATCCTCGATGTACTCGCAGTTTAGACCAGTTAGGTTTTCAAACTCTAACAATGAAAACCTCACAGGTTCTGGACCAACGAGACTTCCCAGCTCATACTTCTTCTTTATGTCCAGCTGGAAACCGAGCATGTAGTGAAACAGCCTTGAAGCCCAAGCAAATTTTAGCTCTTTAAACTTGATGAAAACTCTCAACTTTGACTCCTCTAGCTCTTCATATTCGTTACCATGAAGAGCTTTCTTTAAAGCAGTATGCAACTTTGAACAATCCGTATGATACGAAATAACTTTCAATATTAGGGGCTCTTCCCCTAATGTACGTAACCTACGGGGGAGTTTTGGAATATCCATTTTTATCTGCAAAACAATGAAAGACAACCATCTCAAACACACAACCATTTAGTATAACATTTTAATTATAAGTCTGGAAAACTTTCCAGACGACTTATACTTAAGTCGTCTGGAAAGTCTTCCAGCTGAAAGACTTGTAATTAAGTCATCTGGAAGACTTTCTAGACGACTTAATTATAAGTCTTCCAAGACTTTCAGTAGACATTTTTAGAGCAGACCTGAAAATTCGGAGAAGCCATAGTCGCCTTCGACACAGCGGTTATAAATCTGCCAAAATAGACAACCAAAAAGAAACGCGGGTGAGAACGGTGGTGAGAACGGTGGTGAGAACGGGACTTAAGAGACAACGTTTTAACTTACCTCGCTATGGTTTACAGACACGCATCTGATAGAAACGCCGCTAGGGTTTACAGACAAAAAGCGCTAGGGTTTCCTCTCGGATCTGAAATAGAGGAAGCGGCGGTGAGAAATGTGGTGAGAACGACGGTGATAACGACAGTGAGAACGGTGGTGAGAATGATGGACTTAAGAGAGAATCGTCGGAAATCGCCTTCGAAATCGCCTCTTTGAGAGAAATGACGTTAGGGTTTCTAAATTTCGCGAAAAAATAAACGAAAAAAATCTTATATATGCCCGGTAAATAATCCGGTTAGGTTTAAAAGTATATTGGTAAAATTAAAGGTTCGGTCCGGTTTGAACGTGCATCAGACGACTTACTAGTAAGTCGGCCCAAACCCTAAATTTAACCCCTAAACTAAATTGACTAAATTAACTAACTAATCACGTTATAAAATCAAATTATACTTAAATAGTGTTTACTATACACAGAAATAAACACACTTAGATCAATTTTAAATTTTTCAAAATAACATGTATGTTTTCTAAAATCTAACCCTAAGAACACATACAATACTACAACATATGTTGGCAAAACTTAAACCAAAGAATACCATGACTCACTACTTTCAGTCATCTATGTTGAAAACAATTAACTTTTGTTATATCTTAATTTATATCTCTTTAAACATACGTTAATTACATGATTTCAATTTTTCACTTACCAGTAAGTCGTCTAGACAGACGGCTTGCGGGGGTTAGAAACGGAAAAAAAATCAGTTTTTTTTTGTTCACAAGGGGTTGATTGTAATTTCAATAGCCTTTAGGTTAATTTTGCATATGATTCAAGTTTGGGTTTACTTTTACAATTCAAATCAAGTTTTGAGTCATTTTTGGCAAAAATCCCTAAAGATTTCAGTCGCATTCGGATTTATAAATTTGGTTCGGATCTTTGCTACTTTGGTTCGGATTTAGATATCCCGTTTAAATATTTTTAAATTTTTAAAATTTAGATACTTTATATTTATCAAAATTAAAAATAAAATAATCTATAATATTAAATTAGAGTAATGTATGTCAAAATACTTAAAGTTAACATAAAAATTAATTTGATTTGAATATTTAGATGACAATATATTAGATATTTTGGAGGTGGGGGAGTGTATTCAATTTAAACTTTAAATTGATTTGATTTGAATATTTAGATGACAATATATTAGATATTTTGGAGGTGGGGGAGTGTATTCAATTTAAACTTTAAATTGATTTGATTTTCAATAAAGTTTTAAATGATTTCAATGAATCGAAGAGTTTAAAGTGATTTTATTAAAACACTTTAGAATATCACCTAAAACTATGAGATCTATTTTTTTTTTAATTAAGAAGCTCCATCCCAAACACTCTAAAATCAAAACTTTAAAATTTCACAACTTAAAATATTGTCAATAACAATGGATTTCAGAGTATTTTACGAGATGCCACAGCATATTTTAAATAAATTTTTAAAATTCATGTTTGAATAACAGTTGATTTGTCATTTTTATTCAAATCACCAAAAACTCTAACTTGAATACATCATTTTAAGCATTTATGTTGTTCTGAGTGTTATTTAATAATTTTAGAAAATTTCTTTTAACTATTTGTATATTTTCAAATATTCTGGATAACTTCAAATATCTTATATATTTTAAACATTTTTGGATATTAAAATTTTAAATATTTAATAATATTGAAATACCCAAAGTATTTTAATTCAGATTTTCTTGATACTAAAATTTTAAACTCATTCGTATATTTTACTAGTTTCAGTATGTGTTTGGTGCTATTTTTGGATTGGATTAAGTTCGGTTCTTAGGGTTTAAATTTTTTGCCCAACCCTATGTATAGTAATATATAAATGGCCTTTAAATACCTATGTTTTCATAGTCACTCTGCATGAAGATGGAAGAGTTTGCGGCTAAGGAGAATGAGAATCCATACGCTTTGCAAACGGATTCAGCAGAGAGATCAATGTGGCTGATGAAATGCCCTTCTCTGCCTTCTTCCTCTCTAAAGTCTCTTCCTTCTCCGGACGACCCTTACCTTCCCGTCGCCAGAGTCATCCTCTACATCGACCCTCTCGCTTCCGTGGACAATGAAACTAAAGTCATCCTTTTTTCCCCTTCTCGCGTCTTACCATAAAGATGGCTTTCTTTTGCTGAGTTTGGGGATGTGTGGTTCTCAGAGTTTCTTTTTGGTTGTGTAATAGAACATGTGATTGTTTTGTCTCAGCAGGTCGTAATGGAACTAGCCCAAGCTGAGTTTGGAAACATTCCAAAACGTTATGCTATGGATATGTATAAAGATTTTGTCCCCATGTCTGTCTTCTGTGAGGCTTCTACACATGGTAAGGAGACTTCAGTATACTTTCATGTCCCTCTTTTTTGGGAGTAGCACTAGTCAGAGAATAATGGGCCTTCTCATATCTTTGTTCCTTGTGTCATATTTTGGATCATTGTGTGAATGTTTTAGAGCAACGGTCTGTTTATTTTGCAAATACAACAGATGGAACTTTACTTTGTTTGATAACTGTGTTGATTCCATTCTCTTCAATGGTGTTCTTGTAGGAGAACTGTCAGTAGAAGGGAAGATTAAAAACGTATGTGACATGAGGCTTCATAACGATAACATTGGGAGCTATGGACAGCTTTGCCGTGAAAGGGCAAGCAAGAATACGTGTAAAAACAAACAGACACAGGTTCTGCCTGTTAAAAGATGGTCGAATTGAACTCTGATAAATGTGGTTTATACCACTGCATTAAATAATGTTTCTGGGGTTTCTTGAGCAGGTCGTTGAAAATGCCACTGGAATGCATATGTGGCCACTGGCGAGTATGATAAACCCCACCACAGCTCCTGTATTTACCTTCACCACTTGAAACATACATTAACTATTGGTTAAGGTTCTTGTTTTCTACAGCTAAAAACAACTCTTTGGTTTGTATCAGGAGAAGGAGAAAGTGACAAATAAGACACTGGAAATGAAGAGAACAAGAAGGGACCGAAGGGAGATGGAGGAGGTCATGTTTAATCTCTTTGAAAGACATTCAAATTGGACACTGAGGCAGCTCATTTCTGAAACCAACCTACCAGAGGTAAGCAAAAGGAAATTTTCAAACTGTTGTGTACTGCTTGACCGAGAGTTCTCAAGAGAAAAATGAATGTGGTTTGGTGCAGCAATTCATGAAAGACTTGCTGAGAGATCTTTGCATTTACAACAACAAAGGGAGCAACCAAGGAACTTATGAGCTGAAGCCTGAGTACAAGAAAGTCCCACCGGAGTAGGAACTCTTTCTCTCAGTGTCTCTTTCAAGTTTTGGATAAATAAATTTGATTTCTACTAAAGGCTAGCTAGTTAGTTACTTCAAATTGTAACTGCTAACTGTAATAATAAAGAAAGGTTCTTTCACAAGGGGACAACACCCTCTATGGATATGCACTTGATCCAAGTCAGTGTGGTTTGGTCGTTCTATCTTAATCGATGATAAAAAAATGCAAATATAATATGGAACCAAGGATACATGAATAACAGGATTGGTTCAGGCAAGAAATTGGTGCAACGAGCCGAATATAGCTTACAAAGAGAAAGAGACACTGATGAAAGCAAAACTAGAGAGGAACAAAAGCTATAAAGATCACATTAGGATGCTTTTACCTCTTAAAAGCCAAACTTTTCATGGAACTTCTTTGTGTTACAGTCCAACATATCTCTAAGGCTGCAGTCAACGTTGTTCTGCTTGACAAGCTTATACCTGGATTCAACCTTCTTCTTCAACCCATGGTGAAAGAACTGAGGATAACTAGCCACTTCACCCAAGCCTCTTCCCATCACATCCACCAGGAATCTGATCCTAGGCTGTAGCGAGTTCTTAACACTCTTTATCAATACAGGAGGATAACCAGCCACCATGGTTGCAATCTGCGCATCACCAAACCCGCACTCCTTCAAATACTCATAGTTCGGTCTGAGTATCTTATCCACATCTCTGCACACAACTTGTGGGAAGTTCATAAACACAGACAGAACCCCATCATCATTCAAACCGACCGATGATTTCAAGAACTCAGTGGTAGGACGCAGCCTTTTCTCAACACTATACCCCATAAGAAAAGGGTGCTTAACCAGAACTTGACCAATCATACCACCATCTCTGTCAAGACCAAGGCTAGCAAGAAAGCTAACAATAACAGCCAGCTTGGTCTCAATACCGTAGCTGATAAGCCTTGGGTTGAAAAGAAGGATCTTTCCAAGCTGTGACTCAGGGACACCCAATGCTTGAAAGAAAGCAAGAAGTGGACAGAGCTTCTCCTCGAGGCTATGAGCGAGTATGGGAGGGAACTTGGTGATAGCTGAAGTAACTTCACGTGGGTTTCTTCCAAGCGAGGAGAGACACTCGAACATGGGGATGAGTCTCTCGTGGAGACGTAAAGTGAGGATCTTGGGACAACGGGAGACAATGTAAGGGAGCTTCCTGTCTTTTATGCCGACGATGTTGCTTAGGTAGTCCCAGTTTTCTGATGCGACGTCGCTTTGAGCCTTCTCTAACTGTTTGCATTTTGTGAGCATCTTGTCGATGCTTTGTTCGTCGAAACCTTTCTCCTTCAAGAAACATTTGATACTCATGCTGCTGCTGCTGGTACTTGTCACCACCTCCATAAGCGCCACTACAACAAATAAAAAAGATGACTTTATTATTATTCAGATGATGGTTAGAGCTTGAGCAAGGAAGAGTAGAGAGGAGTGAGAGAGTACCTTTCGCCGAGAGCCTTTGCAATTGAATTGAGATTTTGACAGTGGGAAGAAGAAGAGCTTATCCACAGAGATAGAGTTGCGGGGGTTTGGTTATCAATAGTTAACCGGTCGGTATTGTTTAGATAGATTTATCTTTGAATAAACCGAGTTTGGTATGGGTTAATGTTATGCTTCGAGGATATATTTAGGTTAAGTTTGGTCAATTTCTGTTTGGTTCGTTTTATTTCCTATTTTTGGCGGCTACAGAAAGCCGGTTAGTGTAAATATCATAGAGCGCCAATTATCAGGATGAAATTAATATGGTTTTTTGAAATAGCAATTTGAACCGAGTTTGGTATGGGTTTATGTTTGGCTCGGAGAATATGATTATTTTGGTCTATTTCGGTTTTGATTCAATATTCTCTGCTTCAAAATTTGGATTTGCCTCAAGATAAATGAATTGTGAAACTATAGAGACTTCCTCTGTTTTGGATTACTACGTTTCCATCGTCTGTCTTCTCTTTCTCTCTCTGTTTCTGCATGAAAATGGAAGAAAGTAATAATGGGAATCAAGATTTGGAAACGGAGTATGCAGAGAGATCAATGTGGCTAATGAAATGCACTTCTCTCATCGCTACTTCTCTCCAACCTCTTCCTTTTGCAGACGATCCATACCTTCCTCTTGCCAAAGTCATCCTCTCCATTGATCCTTTGGCTACTGTGGACGAAGAAACTAAAGTCATTCTTTTCCTTCCTTTCCTCTTTTTGCATTTTTTTTTTTTTTTTATTATGCCATCAGGTAGAGATCTTCTCTGTTGTTTCTTGAATGCTGTCTTCTAGGTTTCTTGACTCTCTTGAAAAGAAACATTACGTTTGAGTTTGGTTTCTTGTTCCTCACTTAATAAACTGCGAAGTTTCTTTTGGTTGTAATAAAACATGTGATTCTTTTGCCTTTTTGTCCAAGCAGGTTGTAATGGAACTAGCTCGAGCTGAATCTGGAAACGTTTTGTCTTGGATATGTCTAAAGATTTCATCCCCATGTCTGCTTTCGCTGAGTCTTCTTTACAAGGTAATGATCATTTCTCCAGTCCCTCTTTTTCATTATGTTCCATGCATGCATGTGGCCACTTCATGTTGGTTCTTCTATGGCATGAATCTTATTGGGTCTCATATCTTTGTTTCTTGTATCACATTTTATTGTGAAGGTTTTACCAGTAGTGTGACTATGCTGATTCTCTTCAACAATGTTCTTTGAGGTGTAGGGGCAATGTCAGTAGAAGGGAAGATTAAAGACAAGTTTTGCATGAATCCTCGTACCGAAAACATGGAGAGTTATGGAAAGCTTTGCCGTGAAAGGGCAAGCAAGTATATGTGCAAAAAATAAACGGATCTAGGTTCTTCTTGTTAAAGAACGTTAGATAAACATGTTTGCATGATCATGTTTCTGTTTTTTGTTTGATCAGGTCATTGATAATGCCACTGGAATGCATATGTGGCCAACACCAGGAACTATAACTCCCACAG
Organism: Moricandia arvensis; assembly: GCA_905132765.1. Classification (NCBI taxonomy): domain Eukaryota; kingdom Viridiplantae; phylum Streptophyta; class Magnoliopsida; order Brassicales; family Brassicaceae; genus Moricandia; species Moricandia arvensis. Next base: position 106,414 of record CAJHQP010000660.1, read on the forward strand.
GGTTTTCTTGTATTAGTCTTTTACCACTCTCAAACACACATTACCTAGTGTTGATATTCTTACAGATGTGAAAACAACTCATTGATTTTGTATCAGGAAAAGAAGTAGGTGACAAACAAGACATCAGATATGAAGAGAACAAGAAGGGGCCGAATAGAGATGGAGGAAGTCATGTTTAATCTATTTGAAGGACAATCGAATTGGACTCTCAAGCAACTCATTCATGAAACTGACCAACCAGAGGTAAAGCAAAAGGAAATTTACAGACTGTTATATAGTGTTTGATTGAGAGAATTCAAAAGAGAGTTAATATTTGAACAAGTACACCAAATGAGATTTTATTTGCTGCTTAAAGAAATGTGTAACTGTATCAATGTGATCGTGCAGCAATTCTTGAAAGACTTGCTTAGAGATCTTTGTATTTACAACAACAAAGGAAGTAACCAAGGAACTTATGAACTGAAGCCTGAGTACAAGAAAGCCACACATGAATATGAACTTTCTCTTTCTGTTGGGCTTTTTAAAGTACACGTCTAAACCCTAATTTTACCGATCCAATTAGTAGGATATTATCCACTTTAAGTTCAATCGGTAAAACTTGCATGAATTTGTTTTTCAACCCATTCCCAAACTATCTCATAATAATTAGAGTTGGACATTAGTTGTACACTAGACATTATTTGTCTAGACTTCCGATTCCAATGTGAGGTTTTGATTGACATCTCAAAGACTCTCTTATTGTCTTTTAGCCAAAAGGGTTTGTTTTTTTCAGGTTTGGGATTCTTCTCATATTTTTTTTTTTAAAGTAAAAATTGTGGCTTTACTTGTTCTTCAAGAAACTTCTCATCAACAAAGTAAAAAGGTTATGTGAAGAATTGGATTCAAGTACTATCGAGTACAAACAAAACATATGATACAGCAAAATGGTTGGAGTCAATAGTGAGTTACTTGGGAGATCTTTAGTTGATTTGGTCGGCTGTATTATATTGGTGAACTCGTGTTCAAGCCCTGTTTTGGTGGAAGGACTCTTGGCTTTTTAATAAGATAGATACATGCCCTTGAGGCCTTGACTATGTAATGTGATGAATCCGAGGTTTCAGGGATCATTGTGACTTGGAAGGGTGGTGCATCTTAGTGCCATTTTTTGTATTAGAACGCCGTCATGTGACTCTTGCATTGCTCCCCCTTATTATTACTATTATTATATGCAAGTACTATCACGTAATGCTTAAGATGGAAGCAATGCATGTTCATCTTGTACGTTGACTATAACCTCTCCTTAAGCTTTCTTGAAGCTGGGAGAATCGCTGACTTGATTTAATAAAATGGAAAACAACAAATGAATATAATAACAAAGAGGGGGGTGGTGTGGTCGGCGCCGTCCCAACTCTACCAAGTTCAAGGTTCGATGATCATTTCAGAGATGTTACTCTATATAAAATGGAGGGGAAGGAGTGAGGTAGAGAAGCAAGAAAGCCAAAGAAAATAAAATGATTTCCTTGTTGTTTCCGCGGTCACCTTTGTGCACAGTAGCCATAGTATTCTACACTTATGTGTGCCTTCCCTTGATGAGGTTGAAGAAGCAGTGTGAAGTTGATGAACCACAACACCATGAAGATTACCAACTAACCGGTTTCAGGTTTGGGGCCAAGGAAAAGAAGGAGGAAGAGGAAGAGGAGAAGGTCTGCTGCTCAATATGTCTTGTGAATTATGAGGCTGAAGATGCGGTGACACAGCTTCCAAGATGTGATCATCTCTTCCATATCAATTGCATTGAACCTTGGCTTCTCCGTGGCCATCTCACGTGCCCTCTCTGCAGATCTTTTGTGTTCTCTCCTCCTTCTCCTCATACACAAAACAATGTCAATACTTCCCCCTTCTCTCTCACTTTGTATCTTTCTTTCTTTTTTTGCTTGTTGTTTGTTCATCACCTGCTTGGATGCTTGTTGTAGCCTTCCATTCCTTGTGAATACACCCATTCTTTTATATATATAATGCAATGTTTTGTCTTCATTACCATGCACCGTTGCACATAATGTGTTGCTTCCTACATATCAAGAACAGGGGCGAATGTAGAATTAGTTTTAAGTGGGTGCACATTTACTATAAAATAAAATATATAAAATAGTTGAATGGAACTTTGGTCATCAAGGGGGTGCACAAGAGCATTTTAACCATCTTTTCTAGCTGAATCCTTGTGTTTTTGCATACAAAATTTTTAATTTTCAGAATATTGTGGGTGCACGTGCCCCCATTGTTATTGCCCTGGCTTCGCCACTGATCAAGAATGTGATTATGAAACAGTAGGGCTGAGGAGCTTCATGGGAAAAACGACCCGAAATCCAAACGGATATTGAAACCACATCAGAATCCAAGATGATCTGAACCAAACCCAACCCAAATATGTAAAATATTCGAAAATATATTTTTATCCCTGAATCCGAGTACTCGAAATACTTGAACTGAATCCGTATGGATAAAGCTGGAATGCCCAACCCTAAACAGAGACAAAAGCAGCGCTAGTTAGTTCCACAGCTCTTATCTCCCTCCAATTACGTTGCGTGTGAACCAAACATTCTGGCTCTTGTGTCTAAAGCCCAATGATCCAATGGTTAATGGGCCTAATTTAAACATCAGAGATTAAAACTAATTCGTTACAACAAGAACAGAAAAGCCTGACTCGGCGGTTCCGGCCAAGATGTCGTCGCAGCCACCGCAACAAATTGGCTTGCCATGGCCCGACCTTAACGATGGTTTGACATACAAAGATGTCGTCTCATCTTCTGAATCAGGTCCTCCTCCAACTATTGGAGTCATAAAGTTTTGTTCTTTTTGTGTGTGTTAACTCAGTTGTTTTGTAAACAGAGTTAAAGACAGTGTCAGATTTCTACTACACCAAATACAAGAGCTCAGCTCCATTGCTTGGGTTCTACTCTTCTTCCTCTCCCTCCTCTACTCATCTTCTACGATTTCATTCTTTAACTTCCTTTCTTCTTTCAGGTGGATTCAACGAATCCAAAACGGACAGGTTGCTCACTCTTTTCACGTAGTTTCTCGCTTGATTCTGGATAATTTATAATTTCATTTCTCAGTTGTTTTGCAGATACAAGTTGATGGGGAAGTTGTAAAAGATCCCAACACGCTCCTTAGGTTGGGAACTTGTTTTGATGTTACAATAAGTCTTCTTAGCACTAATAAAGAGTCTTGAGCTTTAGTAAAGGTTGTGTCTTTGTTTCTTTTGTTTCAGGAGTGGTTCCAAGTTAGTTTACCATAGGCTTCCTTGGAAGGAACCTGACACGCCACACTCCCTAGATATTTTGTATGAAGACCATGATTTGGTAACTTCTTCTCCCTCTGAACAAAACATTGAGCTGTCTTGTCGATTCTTTTGCTTTCTTGCTGCTATGTACAGAACATGATGACCAATGCGACTTCTTGTTCTTGTTTGGTCTCTTGTGGTATGGATTTAATATTTTATTCTTACTATGATATCTTTCGGTGCTAAAAGTGTAATGTAATATCATTCTCTTCTTTTTAAATTTGTTCTCAAACTGGAGTGATGTGTATTTGGTGGACTTCATATAATGCAGATCGCTTTAAACAAGCCGTCTGGACTCCAAGTATTGCCAGGAGGGCTTTTCCAGCAAAGAACTGTGTTGACGCAACTGCAGTGGTCTTTTGGTGAATCACACCCTGTCCCTGTACATCGACTTGGGAGAGGAACTTCAGGTTTAGCCTATAACTTGTTTTTTTTTTTAAATCTAAGCAACTAAGATTCAAGTATTCTCCACACCTTGATAAACGTTGAACTCTTCGCTGGACTTACCAGTTTAAATTGCAAAAGCATCTTTACAATGATCTTATCTCTCTACTGGGGAAGTTGTTAAGATATTTTTTTTTCAATTTATTTCATTTGTTTCAATTGATGGACACTTTTCTCAGGTATACTTCTCTGTGCAAAGACAAAGCTTGCAAAAACTAAACTTTCAGCTTATTTTGCTGAGGGGACATCTCTTGTTGGGTCTGGGTGAGTTCATACATGATTCCTGGCTCACTTTTTTGTTTACTCAGCTCATTCCTGAAAATATCTTTGGTGTTATCTATATATCAATTAGTGATTCGGAAAAAAAAAAGTGTTGTGTAGTTGATCAATGCTATATGTGAAGGTTTTTTCAAGCACAGACTCTAGTAATAGTCGCTAAGCATGTACTAGTATAATGATTTAACAGAATAGGAACTTGGGGTTTACGTGCCATGGGTGGGAAGTCCCAAAACAAACTTATTTGGGGGAAACTAAAACAGAACAAATCTGATATTCTAGCAGAGAACGGGTATATATTCTAGTCCTTTCTGATAAGGGTATTAACTAGTAGCTAATATCATGAGGTGGAATCTATGTTACCTAAGAAATCATCGAATCATTATACTTCATCACCTACTAAAAGATGATTTTGAAAATAGTACTAAACAATGGATCTTAGTCTCCTATCTCAGTTATACCACCTTCTCTATGTTGGCATTTTGGTGCCCTTTTGTTTTATGTGCACTTGCATTACGTTGTGCCGATATGAAGTATATTTTTTTCAGCAACATGGGTCGAGAGTGCGGAACCGTAAGAAAAATATCAAAGATATATCGAGCACTAGCGAGTGGTATAGTTGAAGAAGACGAGGCAAGGCCACTTTATTACTTGCTATGATCATTTATTTCAGATGCTTAAATATGCAACAGAATAGCTTCTCTTGACGATGCTTCTTTGGTATTTAACGTTTTGAAGGTAGTTATCAAACAGCCTATCGGGGTGGTTCGATATCCTGGCGTAGCAAAGGGATTATACGTTGCCTCTTCGGAAGGTTAATTCTAATAACTTGACCACATTAGCTAGGGCAACATTATTATCCAGAGTCAGTAAATCTAAAATGGTTTCGTGATTTTGCTCTTGTCAGGCAAACCTGCTTTCAGCAAAGTAATCGTTTTGGAAAGGGACAGGCAGAGAGATTGCACGTTGGTTAAGGTTTTCCTTCTGTTTCATCTAATTTTCCAGTAAAAGCGAATGTAATAGTAATACGAAAACGAAGTTCTTAAAAATGACCTTGTTACTACTGATGCAAAACAGGTAGAGATACAGTCTGGAAGACCACATCAAATCCGGATTCATCTTGCATTTATGGGACATCCATTAGTAGGTAAAAAAATATGTTTTCTTCATTAGTATATACTAAGAAAAGTTGGATACGTAGCTTTGAGAGACATGATTTACATGGAGTCAGTAATCCCTTGCTTTCAGTCTATTTCTGAAGAGACTTGTTTTGCAACTAGGCAATCCTAGAACAATCTAAAAAGCTGGCTGGTGGAGAAAAATTCAGTAGTCTAGGATATGAATTGGTGGTGGTGGAATCATATTTTGATAGAAAAAGCATTCAGTCCCACCTCCCAAGCGATGTTTCAACTGGCCATAAATCATTCTAGGAAGGTTTTGCTAGACCTGAGTGTTCGTTTGGAAGAAGTGATGATGTTTAGAGAATCTCAGTGAAAATCAGCAAACATGAAATCTTAGAAGCAGATATAGCTAACATGTTGACCAAAATGCAGGGGACCCACTTTATGTTGCGGGAGGCCAACCTAAGGGTGTTGAGCCAGATCTTGTCGATGCTACTACTCCTTTTGCTGAAGATGGGTACAAATTTGAATTTTATTTTTTCGTACTTTGCATTTTCCAATATATTTTCTAGTTTCCTTGAGATCAAGGGACTGAAACTAAACAATGTCGAGCTAACTAATGTAGAATGATGCAATTGGTTGTTTCTTGTGGAGTCTGAAATGGTTAGCGGTGTATAGACTAGTGTTGGTTGTACCATATGTGATAACTATTATATCGAAGGCTTGAAGCACCTTGCCTGAATATTTCCATGCAGGGGTTACCAAAGACCTAGTCAAGCTGTTCCTGGGGACTGCGGATATCATCTTCATGCACATGAAGTAGCGATACCAAACCTGTTGAACACTCATAAGGTATAAACCCACTCATGCTAATGCCACATTAATTTGAACTTTTTAGTTGGCCATTTATCTAAATCAGCTGATAATTACGTCTGCAGGTTGTAAAAGTGGTGGCGCCATTACCACCAATCCTCCAAACAAGCTACCTGGTAGAAGAAAAAGCTTTTCCTCCTGCAAGTTAAGTTGAATTAGTCTTTCACCAGACAACATTAGATGTGATTCTTCAAATGTTATCTTCTTTGGAAAACATACATAGAGCTAAGTTTAGCTCTCTTTCCATGTTATTTTCAGTTACATTACAAATACAAACATCAGCTATGGATTGTGTGGAGGCACCTAACTTAAGTTGAACCAAAAGAAGGAAAACAAAATGCCTACATTGACTGAGATTTCTAAATTAAGAAGAGAAAAACAAAAAAAAATGAGATATGATACAGGATGACAAACAAAGAACATGCCAATCCTCCAAAACAAACTAATAATGACCCTAAGAAACTTTTGGTTCACCTGGTTGCTTCTGCTAAACCATTTACCCCTTCTCCTACGTTAACCTTCTTCCTTAGCGCTCGAGACATCTGCTCTATCTTCGATATGCTTCCCAAAGCTCAAAATTCCACTAACATCCAGCTGAATCTCTTTGGTACTAACACCTTTCTGCTTAAGATGCGTGGTTAGTGCTTCAGGGTAACTTGCAAGCAACTTGGCAGACTCTGGCAAAGATGTGAGAACGGTTTGGATTCTGTTTCCATCCCAGAAACTGTAGCTCGTAATCGGAACATTCTGAAGGTGTTGCTGATTAATGTACTGATGTCCTGTCTGATGGTCCCCGCTCAAGGTTGATGATGACCTGATGCTTCCGCCTGGATTGTGTTTTTTCTGTATTTGTTTGCTTCCATTATCATCTGCAGTTAGTACTGTGCCAAACAGCTTCACATCTCCATTCTTATCGAGCCTCTCAGAATCAGACGAACTAAATGAATGGCTCCTGCTATGACAAGATCTTCCATCTTTACGGAATACTGTCAGAGGCTTGGTAGCTGAGCTAGTACACTTTCTGAGTGAGAAACCACCTTCACCTGTACGTTGGGTATTCACAATCAAATCAGACTTTGACCTACTTATCCTGCTCAGATCTTGTGTGAATGATCTCCAAGGATTTTGACAAGGTTCCGTACTAGTAGCATTTAATTTACCATTCTGCTCAGGTTTGACATGAGAAAACTGCCAGCCCATGTTATTTGTTTGGACAACAGGAGAATTTGATAGCTCAGATTCTGTAGGGAAATTGGGATTTCCTTGTGGTACACTGACGCCTACAAGGTCTTCCCCTACAAGGTCTTCCTGAATCGGAACATGGTGCAGACACTCAGGATTCCTGAAACTTGCAGGTGCAGCTTCAGTCTCAAAGCTATAATTTATGGTTCTGCTTGCAGCTTGGATCACTCCATCCTGCTTCTTTGACAATGCAGCATCTTCTTCACCTCCTGAGCCCTTGTGTGAGCTTTCTGTGGGAGTCTTTACAATAATATCGGAAACAACGCTTGCGCCACAGTACAAGGGGTCAGAAGATACAGCGACAGGTGTTAAGTTACCTTCATCTATTTCCATTGACAGTTGATCACTGCTCTTAATTTTCTCTGCAGCGACAGATGTCAAATTACCTTCATCTATTTCCATTGACAGAGGATCATTGCTGTTAATTTGCTCTGCAGCCTGAGACTGGCTCTCAATAGTATTCTTGTTTACCAAATCCCTGCAAGGTTCCGAAACTAGACCCGGAAAATCCCCTTCGATACATGCATTGTTCACGAGACTGGTACCATCTTTCAAATTCAATAATGTCAGCCCAATCTCTTGTTCTGATCTACTAAGGTCCGCTTCCACATTTGCAGAGTCTGAATGATTAGCTGCCTCCTGATTCATGTTAAGAGGTGAGGTAGGCGAAGTCAAACCAATCTTGGGGCTAACTCTATTATTGCATATGGCAGAGTTACTCTCCATAGCACAAGGATCCTCCAAGTCGCTTCCACCACCCTCATTGGCTTTATCAACACTTGCGGATGTGCTCACATTTCCAGATCCAGACTGTACACATTCCAACCCAAGGCATCTCCGAACTTTGCTAAAGAAAACCCTACACTGATCCGGCGACCTTGTCCTGACGAACCTCGATAATGAAACAAAATTCTTGCCATATAGCGAGAATCCCTGTATAAAGGCAGATCTCTCAGCATCGGTCCAATGAATAGGTCCCGTTTCCCCGCAGCTCTCATCCGAACATGAGTCATCGTCTTCATTGCTATTCTCATTATGAGATATCCGAGGTTTTTTTGCAGAAGGGTCAATCTTCAGATGATACATACACCCCTCTCTAGAGTTTATCTGCTCTGATGACAAAGGACCATCAGCTACAACATCTGCACCAAGACTTCCCTTACCAGGGAAATCGAAACTGCGGGAGCACCCTTCAGAGTAATTGACACCGTGCTGCAACGAACTAGAACTGTTGCAACCTCTAGGGGTAATCCTTTTGGAAGAGATCTGCCTGGTTGATGCAACCTTGCCTGCGTTTGATGCTATGATGGAGACGGCACCTAAAACATCAAGAGAGGCAGCCCCCATCTCACGGTTCCACTTCTTTCGTGGTGCCAGCATGTAGGTGTGTTTCCCTTCTTTACCATAACCACCCTGCTTCTTTATTTTCCCAAAACAATCAGACTTGTGGTTTTTGTAGTAGTAATCGATACAGTCCGCAGTTGTCTTCTGAGTAAGATGTGAAGCAATTTTCTTGAAATCCTTCCCGTGCATTGCTAGCATAGACAGGAAATTCTCTTTCTCCTCTGAGGTCCAAGGATTAATCAATGTTCTTTCCTTCTCAACGTCACATGGATCTTCAATCAGCCCATTGCTAGAGATAAACCGTGACCTCACCCTCTCTTTCTCATCCAAAATCATCGCAGGCATTCTCAGAATGTCTCTAAAAGGCTTTAGACGGGTACCCTTTAGGAGCTTTTCCATGTAATTTACGAGCTCTGTCGTGGAGGCTACATTATCCCTTCTTGGAGCTGCACGAGTATAGTAAACATTTATTAGACTTCAAAATTCGATGAAAAAAGACTTGATTTATCTGTGATCATTGTCCAAAAGTTTCGCCAAGCAATCTTTTGGACTACACCTTCTTGTTAGACAGGCAAGGTGTTAATGTTAATATCACAATGGAGACGATATTTAATTTAGCCAAAACCGAACAAAAGTTAACCTAGCTATAAAAAATCATGTCCACTATTTGACAGCTCTGGTGCCCAGACACAGAGAACATATTGCATCATGGTTCAAAAGATCTTGTCAAAGTTCAAGATGCTTTCTCTCAAAAACTCATGCTCCCCTGAAAACTCATACATTTTAAGTTCCTACTGCCAAAACATATAACTACCTCAGAAAAAAAAAAAAAAAAAAAGCGAAGAACTACATACCAAGACCGGCATCTTACAATTACTACATACCAAGACTGGCAATGGCATCTTACAACTTCATCCCACACAAAGACACACCAAGGAAAGCTTAAAATAACAAGAGCTAAAAGCATAGAGGAAAAGAGATTATGAATATTTTACCTGAAGAAGAGAGCCTCAGGCGTACAGGTTGGGGAAGCTTCAGATGCCCACTATTTTTTGCATTCGGTAATACTTCGGTTCTTTTGTTAGACTTTGGTTTGTACTTTTTAAAGCTAGTTGATGCAGATCTTTCTTCCATGCGAGCTGAAACGCCTTAAACTGAAGGAGCAGAATTTTCTCCCTAGCTCTCAATAGCTCTACCCTATCAGCAATTTTTTCTTTGACATGAGAATCAAAATGCCTATGAAGTGCGTCAGGAAATCTGGAGTCATCAAACGAACTGAAATCTCTTGGAAGCATTTCATTAAATACTTCAGATGATTCACTGGCATATATCTTATTGGTAGATAATAGCTTAGCACAGAGCAAGTCTTCATTAGAGACCATATCATCAGCAAAAGAAATGTCAATAGCTTCCTGATTGGCAACAGCAGATGTGTTAATAGCTTTGGAAGAAGCAGCTGCCTCGATAGAAGGCATGGACAAAATATCTTCATTGCTTCTGATAGTGGCAAAAGACTGCGTTAGAGATTTAGCTTCTCTTGGACTATCTTCAAAGACTTCACCAGGATCCTTGGCTGAAACAGCCTGATGAACAGGATCTCTCACCAGTGTTTCAGCTACAAAGGAAGTTGCTGCTTTGGAACCCAAAATACAAGGAGCTTCCTGCTTCTTGAGCACATTTTCATCTCCCTCACAAAGGTGTGAACTGGGTTCAACAACAGGGCACTGTCTTCCACCTTCAAGTTTTAGTGCCTTCTGTTTGTTTTCAAGCAGATCAATTTCAGACTCAGCCACCTCCACAGCTTTCAAAATATCACCTTTCCAGGCAAGTAGTTTGTTCATTGATGTCAACTGGGCGGTAAAGGAATCCCCTATACCAGGATCATCAGTACCAAGCAACTCATTGAGCAAACAGCCAAATCGTTCCATTGAGCTGTTATCAAGCTCCTCTATACTGATTGGAAGTCGTTCAAGGTGAATACTAGACACGGGACTTGGTGAACGGCACATGTTACTGACATCACTAGCACCTATAGCAGCTTTCGCAGATGATTTATCTGCAAACCCTGCACACACAAAATAAAATTAGATGGGTAGGTTACATTGTTCCTTGCAGAGGATAAGGGGTGAATGTATAAAAAAACAAGTGGAAGACATGATGAAAAGTGTTTATAAGATAAGGTATAAGACAGAAGAGTTCAAGTACTAGGAAAATCATGCAGATAACTCCAAAGGCACAGAGAGTGATGTATTATAAAGTGTACAGTACCTGGTGATGAACTGCAATCTACAGATGATGGAGTTGTAGGGGAACCATAATCTGGAGCAATGGTCGCTGTAGGACTTTCATCTGCAATATTTTCGGTCAAAGAATGCAATTCCCCTGTACCATTTTCCAAAAAGGCCGTTCCATCCTCTGTTGTGTCGACATCAACTTTCTTATTCTCATATTTCGCCAGGCCCTCCCCCCACCCAAGACGTTTCTTTCTAGAATTCATCTCTTCAGACAGAGTAGTCGTGGCGCATGCAGTAGGATCTCCTGAAGATGATCGAGTCACCGTAGCAATTTTAGGAAGAACTTTCTGTTTTTGATCGCTGGAATCACCAGCGCCAAAGCTTTTTAAGCTACTTGAGTGACTAAAACCTGAACTCTGAGACGAAAAACTCCCAGAACATACTCGAAATTTCCCAATTGCTCCAAGAGAACTCTCCTTCGCACTTTTCATGGCACCGTCTAAATCACTGTCTAGCTCTGACTCCCTATTGTCTTGCATGTCTTTTAGGTGAAGCTGTTTCCGAGTCCCCTCTAGCTCTGCATTGCGGATTGGAGGATCTAATGAATTACCATTAGCTAACCTTCCAGCATACATCAAACCATTGTATTGATTTTCTGTAGAACACTCCTTATTTCCATAACCGTTCTCCGAAGAAGGCCGATCAAACAAGCTAAGACAGTCAGAATGAGGATCTTTAGGAAGTGACGGCGTCTGATCAGAAATTTTTTGCTCGTTTTTAAATTTGAGTGTCCGAACTGGGGTAGACATCTCATTGTCCCGCGGATGAGTGGAGTTGGGTGGATCCCAGGAGTTCACCACAGTAGTATGAGTATCTGAAGCATGTGGTGGCTTTTCATCAACTGACCTCCGACCATTTCTAACACCACATGGCCTCTCATAAGCTCTAGAAGATCCGTTGCTAATCTCCCATGTATTGCACTTCCAGTCCTTCTGGCCTAAAGGAACCCTATCATCCCTGGAATTCCTGGTATATCGCCAGTCTCCACGTGGTGCCGATGGTCTATAATAGTCATTCTCAAACATCCGGGCACTGGACCGAGAAGATGTGTATCCATGACTAGTCTCCTCCGCAAACTGGTACCTTCCGCCCTGCTTACCATGACCTTCAGAAAATATTGAAGACAAAGAGGAAGATAGAAAATATTAGAAACTCTACAAGAACCATATTCATCCAAAAATATAATATAACTTCTGAAACTAAAAAAGGTATCTCTCCCTAAACTTTGGACATTTACTGCTGAAGAAAAAAATGCAGTATAATATTCCCAAAGAGGATTAAGAACCAAGAAACATCATAGCGCAAAATATCCCAGACATGAGTTTCAGATCAAATCTACCAGAAAAACTATAGATATAAGAAACTCACAAAACCATACCTATTGCCATCAAAATCTATAACATGTAAAACTAAACTAACAACAATCCACTACTCTGGAGACTTCTAATCCTGGAAACAAGTCTTGTAGGATAATGATTCAGGAACAAAGTTACTTTCTCTCTTCCTATTTTCAGATTAATGAGCAGAAGATACTAATCAACTGAGATAACAAACTACACTCGCGCCAAACTATGTCTACCTGAGTATTAGATTCCAATAAAATTAAAAATTGCTCCTTCTAAGAGTAGCCTCATCAATTCACTTCGTATGGATCTTCAAAGTTGTAGTAATGCTCCCAAAAAAACCCCTAAATCGAGATAAGGCAAGAACTCAATATAAAGAAACAAAAAAAAAAGATAGGCATCTACTCAATAATAAATACATAAACGAAGCAGTGGATTCTAAGCTCTAGTAAGAGAAAATAGAGGAAAAGGAAGTAAGAGATAGAACAATAAGGTCACTTACAATTAGGCCTGCGGAAGTCACCAGATCCCCAACGTGAATACTCACGGGGAACGTGGTGAGAAGGAGAATCGAAAGGTGGCTCGGAGGACCTCTCACGCTTCCTTTGCCTCAGGAGCTCCTTCCGATCCCAAGATGCGTGATCCTGCGGCCATACTGGAAGTTTCCCAACTGCTCCCAGAGAACTCTCATTCCCAATTTTCATGGCACCGTCCAAATCACTCACTCCACGTAGCTTATTATCTTGCATGTCTTTCAGGTGAAGCTGTTTCCGAGTCACCTCTAGCTCTGCATTGCGGACTGGAGGATTCAATGAATTATCATTATCTAACCTTTGCGCATACATATTTTCTGTAGAACACTCCTTATTTTCATAACTGTTCTCCGAAGAAGGCCGATCAAACAAGCTAAAACAGTCAGAATGAGGCTCTATAGGAAGTGATGGTGTCTGATCAGAAAATTTGTGCTCGTTTTTAAATTTGAGTGTCCGAACTGAGGTAGACATCTCAGCATCCAGCTGATGAGTTGAGTTGGGTGGATCCCAAGAGTTCACCACAGTAGTATGAGTATCTGAAGCATGTGGCGGCCTTTCATCAACTGACCTCCGACCATTTCTAACACCACATGGCCTCTCAAAATCTCTGGAAGATCCGTTGTTCATCTCCAACGTATTGAACTTCCAGTCCTTCTGGCTTAATGGAACCCTATCATCCCTGCAATTCCTGGCATATCGCCAGTCTCCACGTGGTGCCAATGGTCTATAGTAATCATTCTCAAACATCCGAGCACTGGACCGAGAAGGTGTGTATCCACGACTAGTCTCCTCCGCAAACTGGTACCTTCCACCCTGCTTACCTTGAGAAATTATTGAAGACAAAGAGGATGATGAAAATTAGAAACTCTGCAAGAGCCATATTCATATATCATATAGCTTCTGAAACCAAAAATGGTATCTCTCCCCCAAACTTTGGACATTTACTGCTGAAAAAACATGTAGTATCTTACTCCCAAACGAGGATATAAGAACCAAGAACCAAGAAACACCATAGCTGAACAAGTAATCAAATTCTAGGAAGCAAGAAAATCCCACACACGGGTTTAAGTATCTAGCAGAAAAACTACAGATGTAAGAAATCCATAAAATAGTACATATTGTCATCAAAAATCTATAACATGTAAACTAAACTAATGACTCAGGAACAAAGTTATATTTTTCAGATTTATGAGCAGAGAAACTCCTCTTGCCTGAAACTATATCTACCTGAGTGATGTCAAAAAAAAAAAAGAAAAATCAACCTGAGAATTAGATCCCAATAAAAATTTAAAATTGCTCCTTTCAAGACTAGCCTCATCAATTCACTTCCTATCGATCTATTAATGCTCCCAAGAAAACACAAACCCTAAATCAGGAGAAGTCAAAAACTCAATTCAAAAGAGACAAAACAAAGATAGGCCTTTGACGCGGCGGATTATAAGCCCTAAAAAGCGAGAGAAAAAGAGGACTTACAATTATTAGGCCTGCGGAAGTCAGCAGATCCCCAACGTGAAAACTCGCGGTGAGAAGAAGAAGGAGAAGGAGGCGAATCGAACGGTGGTGGCTCGGAGGGCCTCTCACGCTTCCTTAGCCTCGGGAGCTCCTTCCGATCCCAAGATGCGTGATCCTGAGGCATCAAATTGCACAGAACGATCGCATAGATAGGAGTAAACCTTTTTACCACACTCCAGACTCCGTGACCAAACTAGATAAGAAGGAGGTTAACGCAGACGCTAGAAGGAGGCGGAGCTTTAATCTTCAGTACAGAGATTCCACCGGCGAAGAGGAGGAGAAAGAGGAGTCGTAGCGATTGATTCTTCTCTGTAAAATTAGCTCCAACAAGAGGAGAGAAGAGAATGGAGATAGAGAGAAAGAAGAAAGAGAAAATCCCTGTAACCTAATGACGCCTATTAAACTGTATTTCAATATATTTTTGGCGTCCGCACTATTTAAATGATTTTGACATTTATTTATAATAAAACAAAAAAAGTAAATAAATCGAAGGAGAAAAGGTATTATTTACTTTACTTTTATTATTGCGTAAGACTTTTTCTACATTCGAAGAACTAAACCAAAGTATTAAACCGATTAGGGTTACTAATCCCTAATAGTAATAAATTATTCTCTCCGTTTCATTTTAAACTAGGTGGGTTGCCTGCATATACGGATATAAATATTTTATAAAATTACTTATTAATATATATATATATATATTACTAATTTAAAAACTATAAAATTAAATTATTTTTTATATTTTCATTTGAATTTTTATGTGAAAATTCTTATATATACTATATTCATTATTAATAAATCAATCTTAATATTCACTCAATTATAGAAAATTAATAATTTATTTGATTAATATTCATTTATGTCTTTTCTATTTTTTAATTTTAATTTTTATTTAAGATTTTTTTGGATTTCAACACAATATATAAACGATATTAACCACTCTAACTTTTAACGTGAGAGCTCCGTTGCGAAAAATTATTTCGCAAATAATAGTATAGATTTATTAAGGGTATAAACGATATTAACCACTCTAACTTTTAACGTGAGAGCTCCGTTGCGAAAAATCACTTCGCAAATAATAGTATAGATATCACTTTAACTTTATGTATATAGATTAATTTAACAATTAATTTTTCATAGTTTCTAAATAAAAACACAATTACATGTAGAGCAATACCATAAAATATACCTAAAATTTTTTTTGTCTCAAAAATAACATTAAAAAAAATGACCAAAACAGATTTTATTAAAGAGTGTAAATATATATTTATGCCTCTGGGATTAACTAATTCAGACTTAGAGTTTAGAGTTATGGGTGGGTATTGGAGGTGCGGTTTAAAATTAAAAAAATATATTAAAATTTTCCAAATAAAAAAAACCTATTTTGGTCATTTTTTTAAATCTATTTTTATGACAAAATTTTTAAAAATGTCTATTTAAGAGATTTGTCCTCCCATATACATATAACCATATTTTAACTAATAGAAAAATAAATTGCAATATAAACTTAATAAAATTTTGACGTGAAACTGAGGGAATATTAGTTATCATGATCATCATCTCTATTTAATTTGTTTTAATCATTTTGAAGCTAATGAAAACAGAGAAAATTAATTCAATTATTTGTTTTAATTAAAACCTTTAAAGAGATGTCGTTGACTTATGAAACATGAGCTAGCTCATATAATAACTTGAGACAAATCTTTGAAACTAGCAGATCTTTGGTCTTATCGCACATCAAGACTACTTGGATCAGCGTCAGTATAGTTCGATCAAGAGATTCAGTCGTACGAGATCCTACTTCAGTGACCATTGATTATCTCTATGTGTATTTAATTGTTGAAAAGAAAGAGATGTTTCGAAGGGCGCAAACTCAAATCTTGATGGACTCGCTAATCCTTTCTTTGTTTTGCAAAATTTGTATCATTCATCTTCGTCATGTTTTAACTTTTGGGTAGCAGAGTAAGAGTAACAGCTCAAAATTGTGTGTCTTTACAGAGAAAGAAGGCAGAACATGCAACTACTAATGTTTTTGCGATCCTTGAACATCTCAAGATTCAAACTCTGATCAGGAAAGCCCTTCTCAGACGAATTCATGTAAGCGTTTTCCATCTCAGTGTGAGGAAAAAGTTTCTGAATTGAGATGAGCAGATCTCCTTACAAGATGAAGGAAGATCTTGTCTGCAATAAAAAAACAGACTGTTTATTATCTTTAGTGCTATTATATTGTTATGTGTATGGCAAAAAAAATTGTGGAAGCATTGCTTAAAGGCATGTGCTTAAAATTTTGAGACTAGGAAAGTTCAAATCTCTTACTATTATACAACACATCAATCTAGAGCTGAAGCCAATGAATCAAAAGAATTTATAAAACTTGCTTATATATGTTGTGTATTAAAAACAACCAACATTTCCTAACTTTTCAGAACTGTATCTAAAGATTATATAAGAAAGATGGGAATAAAGTTGTTTACATTCAAGAAAACGGATTACTCCTAAAATGAGTGAAGAAACATCCAGAACTGTGGTTGATGTTATTGTTGTGAAGGGAGACGAGAGTGTGTAGAAGTTGTCATACTCGAATGTTTTAGAAAGGAGAAACACTATATGGACAACAACAACTTAGAGAGAGAGACATGCACAAGTTATCAGATCTTTTGAAGATATGGAAGAGATTCAAAAGCAATGTGAGATAACGTTCACAGAGAATAAACAAGGAGAGATGGTTTAGTACCTAGTGCTGCAAAGGTTGCTTCTCCTTCTGGAGACAACGTAAAACATATATCTAAGAATCCTAAAAGCGAGTCTTCTTCTTATTCACAGAGTTGTATAGTCGATAGGTACTGCACACTCTTCATCAACTATTCGGTCATCTCCACCTGTAACTCAGCCAAACTCGTGAGGTGGTTAGTTTTGCAGTAATGCCACTACTATCCCGAACATATATGATACATGTGATATTGTTCTCACTGTGCTAAAGCAAGCTAATTTGTCTCTACAAGCCAATAGTCTGCATATCATAAAAACTTGAGTATCTTTTTGAAAGATCTTATCCTTTAACTTTAGGTTCGTACATGAACATGTACGCACCTACCCATAGAGGCAGTATTGAGTACTAAACCATCTCTCCATGCTTCCAACTTTGGATCTATGGTTGAGTTTCATGCTGGTTGTGAAGGAGCACCCACTGATTTTTCACCTGATACAACAACGAGGAACAACTTTGTAGCTTCGAGTTCTCAGAAAGCTCTTGTTAGCCATATGCCTGAGCGAGAAATTGCTTCCAAAGCCAATTAGTAGACCACCATATACACTGGGAGACAATAGCTTTGGGCAGGCTGCAGAGCAGCAAATGTTCAACCGGTTGTGTTTCTGGTGGAACATCTGGTCATGAAGGTAAACAAGTAGCTTCAAGTTAGATATACAAGTAAGTACATATACTCCCATGACACCTACTCGAAGGTTGTATCCTGATTCAGTTCTATGTAGTAGAGAAATGTATTTGACTATTTATTACACATGTGTGGTAAGATTCTATTGGATACTTGTTTAGGCGAGTATGATTTTGTTGGATGCTTCTTATCAAAGTCGATATACCATTGTTGGATTAGTGGAGTGTTTGTTTAATGCTGATTTTTGTATGAATATTGTTGAAAGGCTTACAAAATGTGAGAGGCTTGAAAAACGACACACTCATGATTCGTAGACATGAAAACACAAGAAATAAAAGAAAGATAGAAAGAGGAGACATTACTCTGATTCTTCTACAAGATTTTAAAATCCTTCGCATGTTTTGTGTTCAAACATGGAGTAGAGAATGAAAACTATCAATACTTTTATTTTGTTGAATGTTGATGGACCTCATTTGGAAAAGTGATGTAATGTTTTTTAAAATTAATCGGCTAACACACAAGTAGAGGGTCCATGAAATAGACAATCTTTACAAAACTAGATGAAGCAAACCACTTTTTAGATATATTTACTCTGAAACAATGAATAACTAGATCATGTTGGTTGACAATAGCTCCCTTTTCACATAGATATGATCCAGTAACCAAAGCATACACATGTCTTAACTTATCTGCTTCACTAAAACACCAAATTTTTACTATATAAATTGGCCTAGCAGCCTAATTCTCAAACAATATGGAGTCAAATTTTCTCGGAGAAATGTAAATCAGCACGAACTGATCCCAATAGTAATTTTTGTTTACTAATCTTCCATAATCCTTGTGATGAATTTTCCAAAGGTGCCCTTGTGCTAGTGATCACCGGAAGTTCTCTCAGCAAATTCATTACACACTATTAAAGAAATAGAGCAGCTACATTAACGTCCGAGCAGGGAGCTGAAGACTGATGCAACTCTTTTGATACAATCTAAACTGAATTTTCTGACAAGAACGTGTACACTAAACACAATATACTTCTTTCTTGTATATAATAAGATAGGAAAAGAAAAAGACACTTGCCTCATCATGACTACTATAACCCTCAAAAGGTATTGGGGTGGTTAGAAGAGGCTCAAGATTTGGATCAGGCTTCTGAAATATGAATGTTGCATAAAGCCATGACTCCTTCCTAAAAAAAGGTCAATAAGTGACTAGTAGAATATTAAAACTGGAGATTAGATAAAATAAGATGATGAAAAGGCCTCTTAACAAATAAAATGCTCGTGGAAGAAGCTTTCCTCCACTTGGAAAGTGATCATGTAACTTTCTGATCGTATGTAGTTAGGAAACACATTAGGCTTTGTCCCTCCACTCCTATTATGGTATGCTTCCACATTTTTCTGGTAATGTGCCATGTTTTACCCAAATGTTAAGAAGTACAATCATATATTGACAGTGATGAATGTAAAATATTAGTATCAATTCCCCAGAGATATCAAGACAGTTAAAAATTACATAACGTAGTTAATAAAAACACTTTCATGCAGTTTAGGTACAAAGAGTTGCAATCAGTTGAGATGTTTTCTCATGTAACTTTTCACTATAAATCATTTAATATAACAAACAACTTTTCTGATGCCGAGTCAGAGCATGTTAAAGGAACCAAAAACATAAATATGATGTAACATTATTTCATACCATATCATAGACGAATCATGAGTAATTCCAAAAAAACAACCAGCTGGTTTCAGTAAAGTTGCTACATTGGTCAGGAGTCTTATCGCACTCTTCTCAGTTTCAAAGCATAGATACATCAAGAAGATTTTCTAGACCATCATATTATTTCTAATGCTACATTTCCATATAAGGGCAAAAAATTAAAGCAAATATGCAGATGGCACCAACAAGAAACTAAATCAACCTCCCCTACTCTCTTATGTAGTTGGATTTTGACTACGACCTCCTTAAGAATATTTAGAATTAGAAAAGAAGAATTAGAATATTTACATTTTCTAGAATATTTACATATTATTACTTTTTCTATTACTATAATTTACTTTATGTAATGCTTGAACACCAAGGTTTATTCATATATAAGGGATACCTTTGATTCTAATATAATCATCCATTAAGAGATCAAACAAATAAGTTGTTGTTTCCTCGAATAAACGAGTAGGAGTTTTATGGTTTCTTTAATAATCGTAGTTGGAGTTTGTTAGTTTCTCGAATAAGTAGCATCTTGATAGATATTACCTAGTGGTGTCTATCAAAGTTGTATCAGAGCTGATGAAGAAGAACATAACCAAAGTGGTAACCCGAAGCATGATGACGGGGACCAAGTCAGGGGAGTTGGGTCACGAACAAAACGAAGAGCACACGTCCTCAAACGAGCATGTCATGACGGAGCCAACGATGACATAGTGGATGAGAGCCATCCAAATTCTTAACACCAAAGTGGCGTTACTTATGGAAAACAAAACAGAGGCTGAAGAGGCAAGTCAAACCGCCAGAAAAGAACATTTGATGGAAGCAGAGAAGCATGGTACACAAGTAACCATAGAAAAAGCATCTGTTAAAATAGGGGAAGAACCTTTTCGTAAGGTGGAAATCTCAAGCTTTTCTGGTGAAAATCCATAGGGATGGGTGCTACAAGCGAAGCGATGCTTCATGTTTTATCGCTTTTCTAAAGAAGAAGAAAAGAAAGAGATTGCTTTCTACAACATTGCTGGAGAGGCTTCGATATGGTTCCAAAGTGAAGTCACAATAGCCAATATTTTCTTGGGATGACTTTAAGGAGCGACTATTCTTGCGGTTCGGGAGTGGACATGAGGATCTCCCTGCAATCGTTTTATGAATATGAAGAAGACCAAGCTAGTAGCAGAGTATCGCTAGTAGCAGAGTATCGTCGACAATTTGAAGAGATAACAAATATATCAAGAGAACTACCACAAGAGTTTTGAAGGAAGCTTTCTTAAATGGTCTGAAACAAGAAATCGTCGAAGACATCAACTTATTTTGCTCTACTAGTTTATCACGACTGAAGATGGTGCATAGGATTGAAAACAAAAACCAAGTTGTTCACCCTGAGAAGAGTTTCTAGTAGTTGTTGTGTTTACAACAACCATCACAAAGTCAAAACCATTCAAACAAGGATGGATGGAAGAAAGTGAGACTCCAACGCTGAAAGACATCATGTATCTTTCATATTTATTCATACAATGAATCTCAATGAGGTTTAAAAGATAAGAAAGCCATGGGACTATGTTATCGATGTGGTGCCACATATAAACATGGGCATTTATGTTCGGGTAAAGAGCTGAAAATAATGTTAGCAGAGACTCAGAAAGGTGAAGACAACTTTGAGAATGGAAATCCAATTTCACTTAGATCACAAGTGTCCTTAAATGTGATGATGTGCAATAATGAAAAAAAAATGTAATGGTTGAACATAACCAAGGAGAGCAACTATCACCAAAAGACCAAACAAGGGAATAAGGTGAGGCATTGTCGAAGCAAATTCAAGAGTTTCACCTTGAGGACAAGGTGAAAGTGTGGGAGGGGATTATTGATAGACTACGACCTCCTAAGAATATTTAAAATTGGAAAAGAATTAGAATATTTACATTATCTAAAATATTTACATATTTATTATTAGTTTCTTTATTACTAGAATTTCCTTTATGTAATGCTTGATCACCAAGATTTATTATATATATATATATATATATATATATATAAGGGATACCTTTGATACTAATAAAACCATATATTAAGATATCAAACAAAGGAGATGTTGTTTTCTCAAATAAACGAGTAAGATTTTTACGGTTTCTCTAATAATCGTATTTGGAGTTTATTAGTTTCTCGAATAACTAGCATATTAATAGATATTACCTTGTGGTGTCTATCAGATTTCAAGAATTCAAAACACACATAAAACCTGTAAAATCTTTGTTTGCTTCTAGGAATTGGTCGTGGAATTGTCTCAACCTCCATTGTTGATCCTACATTTGATGAAAGTACATCTTCATGATAACCCCAAAGTCTAGAAAATGCCTCTTCCTGATAATCCCAAAGTCTAGAAAAATGGACTTCATGACCAGTTTTTCTTCTGTCTGCAAGTGTTGTTTTCGCTCTTTTGCACTGTTTCGAAGTCACAATCATGTTATACTCTCTCTCTTATCTCATTAACCATCACATGCGACCTGATTTTTGGATTAATCTGAAGTCTCTCCTTAAAAGTTGTGCTATTGTTCCACACTTCAACAACTTAGTATAGCTAGATCTAACAAAAACATGAGTATTCATGAATATTTTCACCATCAGCTTGTTCTTATCTCTTTTGAAAAAGAATGACACTTTCCAACCACATTTTTCCTTTTCATGTTATGTGCATTGTGCTACAAGCCTATCAGCTGATGACTTATAGTACTTTATGTCGTATTGTGTCTTCGGCGAATACTTGAGAAATCATACTTGAAATCTTTGGCGTTATTAAACGTCTTCCCTAATGCTAACTCTCATCATCACCATAGTTGAATTGTCTTCCTTCTTCTTCTAGTTCTTGACGATCATCATCTGACAATAGATCAAGTATGTTATCGCCGTTCCGATATCATTGCCACTATTTTCATTACCCTCATAGTTTTCATTTCCATCTTCACAGTCAGCCCCTCTAAAATGATCATCTTCACGGATTGGTACATCGAAAAATTCATTATCATTTGACTGTAGCACCAATTCAGACTATTTATATCCAGCCATATCTTCAACAATTATCTCACATTCATCTCCCTCAACAAAAGAATTCTCACCCAACTCCATAGTTTCTTGTTCTTTTTGATGTTTCATTGTTTCATCTCTTCTTACGTATCGATGCTTCTTCTTCAGTCTCACGTCTCATTGCTTCTTCATCAAATTCACAACCCTCTTCATCTCGTGTCCTAATACGAAGTCAACATATAACGAGAAACAATAATAAGAATTACTAACATGAAAGGAACTGATTTTAACTTTCTTTCACAGCGACTATTGAACTTCATGAACTTTTGGAGAATTGGAAACATCGGGAACTATAGGATTCAGTGACCCCCTACGGATTTGAAGCTAATTTCGTGCTCCTCCCTGTTTTCTGGTGAACGTCTTCACCATTTCACCAGAAATCTCTATGCACTCGACTCATAGTTTTAGTTTGGGATTTCTGAGTTTTTAAGAAAAAACACAAACAACGTTTACATTGTACTAACGGTTCAGTTTATAATATGACGTCTAAATTTTTTAATTTTTACTGGCCAAGTCAACATTTAAATTGAGAAATAAAAACATGTAACTAAAACTTTAGTATTTAAATTTCCTATTACAAATACAGTTGAAACTTGATAAATTAATATTCGATAAATTAATAAACACTATAAATTAATAATTTTTTCTAATTTTAAGTTGGGCGCGTTCAAAATATGACATAAATCGCTAAGATAATAAGATAATAACATTTTAGAAAATCCTATATAAATATATGGTCCCATTAAAATTGTAAATTATAAAGTAATAATTATATATATATATATATATTTTACAAAAAACCATTATATTGTTTGTTTTCTATTCATAAGGAAAATATCTTTTTATTTTCCTAACACTTCATATGTTTTGATAAGATTTAGTAAAAATATACCTAAAATCATATATGAATTCTATGAAACATATTTTAGACACACTAAATAATATAATAAAAAAGTATTAATAATGAATTTCAAAAATTAATTAATGAATATACACTAAATCAAATATTTTTCTTATTTTAGAAACAAATCTGTTTCAAAATAGAAAAATCTAAAAAGATTTTTTTATAAATTAATAAAATATCATAGTCACAACACTATTAATTTATAGAGTTTTTACCGTAGTATGAGAATTAAAAACCAACTAGAATTTGGATCCGCATTAAACGTGGGGTTTTAATCAACATTACTTTAAAAATTGATAGGATCATTTTTATATCTCAATGTTCTATTATGAAATAAAAAAACTTGTGTGGTAGTATAATTAGAAATATAGCATAATAGGTTAAGACCCGTACATTGCGCAAGATAAATATTATGTATACAAATTATTTTTGTATATTACTATTTATTTTATGTTCATTTACATTTTACAAAATAATAAATATATTGAATAATTTACAAGCGAGTAAATATTATGTTTATAATTAAATTAGAGTAAGCATATAAATCAAAATAAATAAATCAAAGCAATCATATGGTATATATTTAAATTTAAATGATATTGACATAAATATAGATATATAAGATATTTTAATGTGAATATTTAATTGAAAATTACTAGTTCCTACTCATGTGATGTTATTAACATTTATATATTTTCTGTAACAAAAATTTTAAATTATCAATTACAAATTTTCAGTGTGAGAAATTTAACAGTTTTAGTAATTTATAGTTGTTTAAAAAAATTCCATGCAAATTTCAAAATTAAATTATTCAGGTTTCAATGCAAATTTCTCAATTAACATATTTATTTATTTTATATGGTATATAGTTTAATTTAAACGATAATATATATGTATATATATGTAATCTGAAAATCTATTAAATGATACTTCATATAATATGATTTTATGATCATTTCTATTATTTTATGACAAAAAGGGAAAATCATTGCTAACAAAATTTTCATTGTAAGATTTTTAATAATTTTAGTAATTTATAGTCGTTTAAAAAATTGGTTAATGTTATTGTTTATTTTTTCAGTAATATAAATTAAAAATGATGAAGAATACAAAAACTATTATCATAAATAATATTCAAAATCATTAATTTTAATATACATGTTAATCATATTAGGTAATTCAATAACTTTTATTTAAGGAATTAATGAATAATATTATTTTATACACTAGTAATCAATTTGATAATTAATTTAATAAAATGTATAATATATATTTAGATGAACCAACTGTTTTCTAATGATTATGAAAATCATCTTATTGATAACACGTGATTGCACTCAAAAGTTTTAATGTTCATCGATTAATATATAAGGGATGTTGATAGAAAGTCTTGTGGAAATCTAATAAGTTGAGGAATTTAATGAGTTTTCTATTTTATTTTATTATTTTTATTATCAGAACTTTTGAAATTAAAGTTATCAAAACCATTTTTAAAACATGTGTATCTCTGAGATCCTCTCTAAACCTAGAAATGCTTTTGAAATTTTGGTTTTGAATAATTATAATCTTTAATTATCTATTTTAAATTTTAATTACATATAGTCACTAAATCATATATATAGAATAATAATAAAAGGGTTTGCTTATATATATATTTTACACAAGAAATTCTTGTAAAATTATGATCTAGTCCATTCATGTTATGGTATTATATAAATTAATTTTTTTAATCTATAGTCATTTATCATATTGGGGTTAAAATATTAATTTTATTGACATGATATATAGTCCGTTCATCTAAATGTTTCATAAAATGGGGTATGGGATGAACTATTATAATATTCTCAAAGCTTAATCAAGATAGTTTTGTGGGAAGACGAGCTATTTCCCCATGAGAAGTACCGCATAGCACCAGATGTCCCTCAAACTATCAGCCCATTCTATATATCCCCAAAAAAAGTTCACGATCTATTTCCCCATGAAACTTAATTTTATGTTGGTTAAGAAAATTTTTGGTACACTACCGAGACAAAACCAACAAACTCAAAAAAAGAACCGACAACCGGTTCAGAACTTAACATTAAACATGAACGACCCGACCCGTTCACCACTCTGTTTAAAATCCCAAATCGAGCCAAGAACCCTAAAATCGATTTATCAGTTTCGATTTTTTTCTCCTCAAAATTTTGAAAGCTAGAGTATCCAATACCGTGTCTGGATCTTCTTTTGGGTCTTCTAATGGATGTCGAAGGGGTAGAGGATTTGTAGGTGTCCCAAAGAATTGTTGGTGTGGTGAATCTGTCATCCCCTTAACGTCCAAATTGAATGACAATCCTTACAAAAGATACTTTCGATGTGTGTATGCTGCAACGAAGAAGGTTTTTTTGTATCATGAGTAATGCTCCTCAAATTTCCCCATGATTTGTTTCAGATACTTGCTACGGTCAATATTGAATGAGTAATGTTATGTTCTGTATGTGTAATGCTTTGTTTAGCTAGAGAATGATGAGCATAGATTCAAGTGGATTGATGAGGAATTATTAGAGGAGATAAAAGCACTTGAAGGCAAAAATGTGAGAATTGAGCAAGAGATGAAAGATATTGTAAGAGAGAGTTTGGTCCTTCATAAAATTGAGAAGGAAATATTTGATCGAGTTGAGGAGGTCTTGGCTGAATCGAATACAAAGATGAAGAAGATGATGGTTGCCTTCGGCATTGGATGTGTGGTTAGGGTTGGGTTAATGGTTCTATTATGTGAAAAGACATTGTAATTATTTTCTAAAGAATGTGTGTTGTTTTGGTGTTGTGCACTTGGATCTTTGTGAGTTCACAAACAATCTCTTATGTCTAAAAATTGGTTGCATTATGTGATATTGTACGGTCTTTGTGTTGTGCACTTGGATTTTAATGGTATTGTATGGTCTTTGTGTCATCACAAACGAGTTTGCTAATGGTCTTTGGTCTTATCTTTGTGGTTCAAAGTGATAAACAACAAAAGTAATCGCCACATGAGACTCAACGGTTCAAACAACAAAAGTGTTCTAGCACATGGCCATTTAGAAACCAACAAAATTTTTCTAGAACATGGCCATTTAGAAACCAACAAAAGTAGAGACACAAAGCAAAAAAGCCGATAAAAAATGTAAGCATCCACCACCACCATACACAAAAACCGACAGCTAGCACAATAAAAAACATCAACACATATCTTCATACCCTAAAATAACATGACATCCATCTTCAGCTTGAGAAGCACCTTGGGAAGGTTCAGCTTGAGAAGTACTTTGGGAAGAATCTTTCTTCTTGTGAAACCTTGAATTGTGATCTGCTTCTCCGCAAATTCCACAGTGCATAATACGCTTCTTATTCTTCAGTTGCTTATTTGTTGGAGATTCATTAACATATTTTTTTCTTTTCTTGTCCGCATATATAATTTCTTCTCCATGTAGATGTCCAAAACCAAGAACATACAAGATCTTCAGCTATAAACATCAACACATATTTTCATACCCTAAAATAACATAACATCCATCTTCAGCTTGAGAAACACCTTGGGAAGGTTCAGCTTGAGAAGCACTTTGGGAATAATCTTTCTTCTTGTGAAACCTTGAATTGTGATATGCTTCTCCGCAAATTCCACAGTGCATAATACGCTTCTTGTTCTTTGGTTGCTTCTTTGTTGGAGACTCATTAACACATTTTTTTTTCTTGTCCGCCTATATAATTTCTTCTCCATGTAGATGTCAAAACCCAAGAACTTACAAAGTCTTCAGATGTAAACATCAACACATATCTTCATACCCTAAAATAACATGACATCCATCTTCAGCTTGTGAAGCACCTTGGGAAGGTTCAGCTTGAGAAGCATTTGGGAAGAATTTTTCTTCTTGCGAAACCTTGAATTCTGATCTGCTTCTCCGCAAATTTCATAGTGCATAATACGCTTCTTGTTCTTCGGTTGCTTATTTTTTGGAGACTCATTAACACATTTTTTTTCTTGTCCGTCTATATAATTTCTTCTCTATGTAGATGTACAAAACCAAGAACATACAAAATCTTCAGCTGTAACCTTCTTGTGGAGAATGACTCCATATGCATGCTCGCATGTAATATCACATATCTTGAACTTCATACAACTACACATAAATCTCTCCAAGTTGACATGGTATGTACATTCACTCAACTTTACCTCATACATTCCATTGGTGCTCCTTGTAACTTTGCACGCATAAGCTTTCTTCTTTTCAGCTACAAGAATATTTGTCACATAAAGTATACAAATCACTAAAACACACAAAGTGAAAACACATAAATAAGATCTTACAAAAAATGATAACATAATAGACATAAGTAAAGTTTAATATTACCTTTGTGACCATGAGAGATAACAGATCTCTTTGCAATACGTGCCATGGCAAGTCTCCTTATAGTCTCTAGCATAGGCACAAATGACATCTCTCTTACATTGTTAATGGTCTTGTTAAACGATTATATTTAGTTGTTTTTCACATCTTCACAATAAGTTTCCAACTTGTAGAATGATCTACACCAAGATCTAGGATTTGTCTTTTGAACATCATCATATACACCCACATCGTAATTGAAAATCCTGTCAAGCCTTTGCTGAAACTCTGCCTCGTTGTAACTCCATGCTAAACTCCATATGTACGGCTTCATATCACTTTTATTCCCATGTTTTTTTCAGATTTCCATAGATGTGTCTAACACACATCCGATGATCTATATTAAGCAACTCCTTTTCAACAACACTAATCAATCCATGTTTCAAAACAACCAAAACCATAATCAGTCCCTTAATCAATCCATGTTCCCAATCGATCAAGTCAATAATGCAGTTACACTTAGCAACAAATAACCTTACCTTTTGACGGTCAGAAATCAGAATAAAGCCATCACCATCATTCAATCCTAAGTATTTTTTCACCATTCTCATAAACTATAACCAATTCTATGTATTCTCCACTTGAACAACACCCCATGCCACCAGATATATTGCATTATCTGCATCTCTTCCTAAAGCCACCAACACTTGCCCTTTGATCTTGTGCTTAATGAAGCATCCATCAACTCCAATCAAAGGTCTACATGTCTCCTTCCATGTTTTTCTTATATTATTGAAGCAAATATAGAACATGTTGAACTCTTCTTCTCCTTTCTCGTTTGTCAAAGTATCAATCATAACACTAGAATCTTGGTTTGATTCGATTATTTCAGCCGCATAGTCTCGAGGACGAGAGAACTGATGATCATACTCACACTCAAGCAATTTAAGCGCCTTATTCCTAGCTGCCTGACACTGAGACCTCAAAACAGTGATTTCTCATTTCTCATGAACCATTTCTTCAATTTTCATGGGCATGTACTAATTTGTTTCTTCTATGATTTTGTCAATAAGTAGTCGAGCAGTATGTAGGACTTTTAGCATTGTGCAGTCCCCGTTTGGCACACAATAATGTTGATCAATAAACACTCTCACTTTCCACACATTAGCACTAGGAAGAACTAATGCAAAGATTTTATATTCACAACCTTCTCCTTTATTGCAACCCACACACATAAACCCTATTTTATCCTTATCATACATGTATTGCTTGATGTTTCGGCATGTTCTCAATGCATCGTCGAGCACGCAATCTTTGAAAGCCACTCCGTCGAGGAACGTTTGCTTGTTGTATAGCCTTCCATCGCCACACTTAATGTGAGTAGTGTCCCTTGGCACCTTCTTCAAGCCGTTACTCTTTTTCATCATTGCTTTCTGGGCACTAATCATGACGGACATAAGGCTCATCCACAAAGTCTCTCACCAATTGCTCGATTTCGTGATCATCTCTCTTTTCGGCTTCTTCATTCATAGTATCACCGACATATGTGTTTAATGCTAACGCCATATCTTGTCCCTTCTTCTTCAATCTCCTCTTTTGAATTTCAGTATTGTTCTCCCTCACAATCGTCTCTCTGTAATTTGAGATTTTTTTGCCCAATTCGATTTAGGGGTTTATTTTTGTTGTGTAAGAAGTGACATGTCGGGTCTTGATTAATAGGGTCGGGTTAGGATTTTAATTACTGGTTGGTTTCAAGTTTTCAGATCTTAATCGGGACATTTATTGGTCTACATCCGGTTTTATGAACCTTATGGTATTACTTAAGTCAAGTTAACCAATTAATCCAATTTTATGGGGAACCAAGTTTTAAACTAAATTTACACAGAATTATAAGTATTTTTTTCAAAATTTCATGGAGAAATAGATCTCAAACTTTTTTTCGGGAATATATAGAATGGGTTGATAGTTTGAGGGACATCTGGTACTATGTGATACTTCTCATGGGGAAATAACTCTTTTTTCCTAGTTTTGTCATTAGATTTAGAGGTGTAAAAAATAAAAGAAAATCTTTTAACTTGATATGAAAACATAAATAAATACAGTTGACTAAAGCGGATAGTTTTATCAGTTATATATCCAAACATAAATTTTTAATAAAAATTCTAGATAAATAACAACATTTGGTGAAATTTTTTGTAATATACTATATAAATATAAGATTAAATTTATCTAATGTTATTGTTTTAATAAGATAGATAAAATAACAGATTAGTTATTTTATTGTTATTTTTTTATTGACTTAAGTTATTCTATTGTTATGATATGTGATATATGTCAATTCTATTATAATCATTAAAACAATTTAACTACAAAGTTTTACTAATAGATGAAAATAAGATTTTAAATTGGAAGTTGCCAAAAATACTATTTTCCTTGTATTATTTTTTAAAAGTACCTTAATCATTTTTACCTTTGTTTTTTAAAAGAAAAAAACACACTTATAACTTTTGGGTTAATTAATCTAAGACCTAAGGTTTAGAGTTAAGGGGTGGTGTAGAGTGGGGGTAAGGTTTAGGAATGTAAAATTTAGAATTCTAATTAATTTAAAAAATTTACCTCAAGTGATATTTTTGAAATGTCTTTTTAATGAAGGTAAAAATGAAAAGTGGTACAATTAAACTTTAAATTCCCTTATTTTAAATTAATATGTAAGAATTTTTCAAACAATTACCACAATAGTAACCAATCAGTTTAAAACACGTGTTTAAAATACAAATAACCTCGAAAGGTAAGAGACGAAGTACACTTTTGCCCCTAAAGGTAACTCAAATTCCCGCTTGCGCCTCCCGACAGTCGTAACTGTGTGAGGTTCTGTCTGTACATCGTAGGGTTTTGCAAGGATGACTCCTCAATTTTAATCCCTGTCTCTCTCTTCTTCTCGCGGTCAAGCAGGTAAACCCTGCAAAACACTAATCTTCTTATCAATTGAGTCCATTTTGCTATTTGAACAATTCAATTGTCCTCTTTCTCTGTCTCTTTAATCTGTTAAGAACTTCGTGTCTGTGTTTGTAATGATATTGTTGAGACTCTCCGATGTGCCGTATGCACAATTAACAGTTCTTGTTTGGGGAATGATGAAACTAAACGGGTCTGTGTAATGCTTTTGTGGTGTTTTCTGGTCCTAACTTAATCATCTGCAATAGGATTATAGAGAACATGCACTCTCTAAAGACTACTTGCGCTGGGCAGATATATGCTCTCGCCAAGCCCCACGACTCTGTAGGCAAGAGGACGCGTAATCGGATTCCCAAAGAAGAGAGGAAGACATTGGTTGAATCTTTCATTAAGAAGTATGAAAGTTCATTCCTTTTCCCCTAAAGCCATACTCTTTCAGTCTTTACTTTTCATATTGTAATTGGTGATTGTTATTTTACAGGCATCAGAGGCTAAACAATGGGAGCTTTCCTTCACTTAGCCTCACACACAAGGAGGTGGGTGGATCTTTCTACACCATTAGGGAGATTGTCAGAGAAATTATTCAAGAAAATAGAGTCCTTGGCACTACTGACTTGATTCTTAACGGCAAAGGCGACGACCAGACTCTGTCAAGATCCACTGTTCTGATGGATCCTGTGCCTCCTTTATCTTTGTCTCCAGACGGATTGCATTCTCCATCAGATCAAAGTCATGATCTCTCTTTCCAGACTGGGGAGACTATGTCCCCTGTAAACGGTAGCAAGGTTGGCCTGGAAGACAGAGAACCTGATATGTCGAAGTTCAGGGAAGTGAACGGATATCAACTTTCTGAGTCAGTGAGCTCTACTGACATATCCAGAACTCAGCTTGCAGCATCTTGCGGTGAAGAGAATGATACCAAGCATGATAATGTGAAGATAATATGTGATAGTGTTGACGTTAAACTCCAGGATAAAGAACTCGAGGCAGATAAAAAAGACACAGGATTTGAGGAGATACCTTTCATTGAACCGGAAGGCAAAAACCCTTTGAATAATGATCAAAGTGCAGTGCTGACCGAAACGGTGAACATGACGAAGAATACGTTAGACACAATTGAATTGCCAGCAGAAACAGTTGTTGAGACATTTCCAATAAGATCTGTGACTTCAACAATGGAGTCATCGGGTGTACAGCCTAATGAGTTGGCCAATGTTTGTGAGGCTGGGAAAGAAACTGAGGCAAAGGTGAGTAATGAGAGCAGCACCGAAACGTCTGTCGATCTTGGAGAGATTTCTACACCCATTTCTGCTGCACAAGGGACAGAAGTGGAAGTCATTGTACTTGGTCAAATGCCAAATGATATCTCTGTCGCTATAGAGAAGACAGTTGAAGAGAAAGCTGTAAATCCTGCTTCAGTAGATGATGTGATTGGCAACATCCATGAAACTAAAGAAGTTTGTAACGGACGTTTGAAAACTGAACAGACAGTTATGCCAACATCTGGCTCTGAGGTAAGCTTTGCCAAATCTATGTTTTCTTACATTCTATTTGAATCCTGGAGCCAAATAGTCTTCATGGTGTCCAGGCAAGAAAGTTGTTTGTGCTCAGCAAGTTGTCTTGATTTTGGTTATGTTTGTTTGAGTTTAGGATAAAACATATCATTATTGTGGCTGAATAACATTGATCATGGAGTAGGCCACCTCTAGAATCTTTCTAGCTGTTTTGGAAGTCCATGTTAGACTGTGAGGATTAGGGTGAAAAAGCATGTATGCAAATTGGTTAGCGTTTAACGATGAAAAATTTGCAACCTTTTGAATTTTGTAACAGTCTGGAAGTTGTAAGAACGACATAGCTAAGAGTGAAGTCACAAGTTTAGAGAAGGCAGCCATGGAAAAAGGGAAAATTCATGCTTCAGACAGTTCCAGCTCTCAGAAAGGAAACATTGCAACATTAAACAGAATTAAACCGTGAGTTCAACAAACTCCATAGTCTAAGTTATGCTTTGGTATTGTGTTTTGTTCTCCAGAGGTTTCACATGCCTTGCGTTTCCTTCTTTCATCTTTTTCTGTGCAGTGAATCATGGAAAGGGAAATCTAATGTGGCAGGACAGGAAACAAATCCCCTTTTGGCAGTTCTGAAATCTTTTTTGACTGCCTTTGTGAAGTTTTGGTCCGAGTAACAATATATTGTAGAGATGTGCTGGTTGCCTGGTTGAGTTCTAGTAGTTGTCCATTAGTGAGAGTTTGTAAGGTTAAGATGAGATATGGTTTGCAAAGTGCTGTACACTTTGTGTTGAATGTTATGAGTTGATTCATATGAATGTAGTTTAATCAGAGATGCAAAGTAACAAATGTGAGGATAATCCTCTTAAACATTTCTAAGAACCAGTAAAATCTCAATGGATTTGATTATCTTGTTTATTGCATAAGATATGCACAGAAAATGTTAGCCTAGATTGCTCATTAACAGGTAAGTATTGGAACCAAGTGGTGGTTTATTTACACCACACGAATTGAATGACGCAGTAAAACCCGCTACTTCCAAGGGTGACATGCAATTAAAGAAGCTCTCATTCTGTTACAGTGGCTCATTTTCATTTGGTTATTTAAGCAGGGACCACAAGCTTTTGATGCTTAGCAAGATGAAAAAACAGGCAACAAAGATGATGAATGGTGGAGTTGAGTCAAAGTCACGCAAAGGCCTTCCTGATTTCCTTGGATTTGTGAATTTGAAATACGTGAAGCTTGGTTACATTTACCTTCTCTCCCTTTCAAATACATTTTGCTTCTTTCTTCCTCCTCTTCTCCTTCTCTTCATCTCTGTTTCTCGGTTTCTCCCACTCTTGGCTTATCCTTTATCTATCTTCTTACTTCTCCTCCTTTACCATTTTCTCACTCCTTCCTCTGTGTTCCTTCTTGATTTCTCATGTTACCGCCCACCTGATCATTTCAAGGTCATGTCTCTTTCCTTTCAAGCTTGTATCTCTTTCTTTCTCCTTCGTCTCATTGTTGTTTTGTACAGATCACGAAAAGCGAGTTCATTGAGCTGGCAATGAAGTCTGGTAACTTCAACGAGGCTTCCATCGAGCTTCAAAGACAAGTGTTGGACCAATCAGGCATAGGAGAGGAGAGCTACATGCCAAGAGTAGTGTTCAAGCCTGGTCACAAGGTCAATCTTCGTGATGGACGTGAAGAAGCAGCAATGGTGATCTTTGGAGCAATCGATGAACTTCTTGCAGCCACCAAAATCAACGTGAAGCATATCAAGATCTTGGTGCTCAACTGTGGAGTCCTCAACACCACACCTTCTCTATCAGCAATGGTGATCAACCATTACAAGCTGAGGCATAACACGGAGAGCTACAATCTTGGTGGTATGGGATGTAGCGCTGGAATCATAGCCATTGATTTAGCCAAAGATCTTCTAAACGCCCATCAAGGCTCATATGCTTTGGTGGTGAGCACTGAGATAGTGAGCTTCACTTGGTACTCAGGCAATGACGTCACGTTGCTCCCACCAAATTGTTCCTTTCGGATGGCAGCAGCTGCAGTTATGCTCTCTAGTCGGCGAGTTGATAGATGGCGCTCAAAATATCAGCTTATGCAGGTGATAATAACATATAAACAGTCTGGTTTACTCTGGCTCTGATATCTGTGTTTGACTCATGATACTATCATTGGCCAACAGCTTGTAAGAACCCATAAAGGCATGGGTGACACAAGTTACAAGAGCATGGAGTTGAGAGAAGACAGAGAAGGAAGGCAAGGACTGTATGTATCTAGAGATGTAATGGAAGTTGCTCGCCATGCACTCAGAGCAAACATTACAACCCTTGGTCGTCTTGAGCCTTGTTTCCAACATATATGCGTACTGGCAACGAGTAAGAAAGCTCTTGATGAGATTCAGAAGGATCTCAAACTGACTGAAGAGAATATGGAGGCATCAAGGCGGACACTGGAACGTTTTGGGAATACATCAAGCAGCAGCATATGGTACGAGCTGGCTTACTTGGAACACAAGGGGAAGATGAAACGAGGAGACACGATTTGGCAGATCGGTTTTGGGTCAGGGTTTAAATGCAATAGTGTAGTATGGAAAGCCCTTAAAAACATAGACCCTCCAAGACACAATAACCCATGGAATCTCTGAAGTTTTTAAAAAGTTTCAAGTGTATGATAACATGAATAAAGTGACTCAACAAGGGAAATAATCATATGATTGCACTTGAACATATCCCTGATGCTGAGATCTTACACAAGGCAAACCATCCAATAAAGAGATACAGTCTGCTCTTGATTTGTTTTTTTATCATAAGCTAAAAGCTGATCTTGACTAGTTGACACATGAAAGGATGAAACTATACAACCTTTTATATAATGTGTTGTAGCAAAAGTTGCAAGCATAGAGGAGAAGAAAAAAACCAACTTGAAGCTCTGGATGGCTCGAGTCTCTTACACACAAATGCTACTATCTGGAGCCACTATACCCTCAAGTTTCCATCCGCCAGGTCCAGCCAGCGCGAAAGCCTGTGATGCCAAAACAAAATAATTAGTCTCCATATTCAAAGAAGCACATCTGGAAGAAAAGGATGGAATGTGACGAACATCTTCCCAGGAGTTGCCAAAAGCATGAAGCAAAGCAGCATTGCAAGTTTGCAACTTTACAGAAGCACCAGAGAGCATGGAGGCTGCTTCTTCCCAACCCTTATTATGCCCCATACACCTGTGTATAAGAAATGAGAACACAGCACAAGGAAGACAAAGATGCACACAGTTACTAACATGACAGTGGTGACGTCAGGGGATGAGTATTTGGAGATAATCTGTTGAAGATGGTCGGCGGTTTGGCCGTCCATAGCAGCAATGGAGTAAAAGCTTGGGATGAAATGTACATTTGCTTCAACAAAGCCATCAACTTGAGCTTGCATTGACTTCAGTGTCTCTCTAGTCCGAGTTGCGTCGCTGTGAAATGAATTAAATTTAGCCTAAAGAACCAAACTGATACTTAAAGCTGAGGTTTTTGGGGGATAAAGGACCTTGAGAGGATGAGTTGGGGAAGCCAACCAAGTGAGGAGAGGATTTGAGCAACTTTAGCAGCATCAGCTTGTCCGGTCTTAGTTAGAGGACGATCATGATCTATAAAACAGAGATACAGAGAGATTAAGATTTGATTTTTCGATTAATGAGAGAAAGAGAAGTAAAGAGTACCTTTGAGGGAAAGGTGGTCCCAGGAACTGTGAGCGTGGCGGAGAAGGATAAGGCGGCGAGAGATTAGTGTTGAAGGAGAAGCAGATAGTTCAGCGGCTGCACGAAGCGGAGCTGTTGAGCAAGAAGTGGTCGTGATGGTCCGGTTTTGGCCGGAGAAGAAGGAAGGAGATGGACACGGCAAGCTCAGCATCGCATCTTATCTCATTTAATGTCCGTCTTAACTGATTTTTAGGAAACAAATAGTGGAGTTTTTATTGCGTTAAAGTTGTGAAAAGGTTATATTTAAATAAAAGGCTATTGGTTGGAGATGATGACTAAGCAAACAACTTTTTTCGAATATTTTCTAAATAAAAAAAATATTGTTGTAGAATTATTGTAAAAATATCTTTTTTTATATTTTTTCCATTTAATTTATATAGCCACATTATTTACAGTTAGATCAAAAAATTATGTATAATAAATCTTACATTAAAATTTGTACAATTATAATCCAACTAGTCGCCTCCAATAATAAGAAAATCAAAATGAACTAAAAAACAACATGTGACCGTTTTCAAAAGATTCATTTAAGACATTAGGCTTCCGGTTTTGAACCGAATCCAACATGTCAAATCAAACTAAAAGTTTTGATTTACGATCTTTGTTGATTCTAAACTGATCAGCATATTGCCAAAATTAATTTAGTTATTAATCCGACTCTGTTTAACAATCGATTGTTTCAGTTTTTATATTTTAAACTAAATAAATTTAGCTCATATTTCAAATAGAAATAACAAAAATTACCCAAAATTTAAAACCGAATAGTAATTTGTTTCGGTTAAATTTGGCAGTTTTTTCCAATTTTTGAACTAGCCAAAAGACCGACCTACTCGACTAAACCGATCTAATCGAACCAGCAGGTCTACTTTGGTCCTTGAGTGTTGGAATTGGCAGTATTGAAAGCCTGCCGTTTCTATATCTGCTTTGTAGAAATTATCAGAGTGAAATAAATGATTTTTTTTCTTTTTCTTTTCTTTCATTCTTTCAACTTGTTAAGTCAATGTATACAAAGATCTATGCTCTAGACGTTTGTGTTATAAACTCCTCAAAAACGATTATGTTCCACGTTCTTGTGATAACAAAAGTCTCCTTTTCTCACACTAGACCTTATTCACTCTAATCTTCTGTCCTTCCAACAACTAAACGTTTAACACATTCAATATTAGAAAAGTGATTCTGCATGCACACACTGTATGTTTGGTTAATAAAAGTGAAAACGAAGTCACTGAAGCAGACTTACATAGTTGTTAAGAGCCAAAATAGCAGCTTCCACATTTTCCAATGAGGAAAACGTTACAAAATTCAAACCCAATGGATTCGAAGTTCCAGGTACTCTTAAAACCTTGGCACTCACTACTTTCCCTTCCTCCCTTCCTTTGAAAACAAATTCTCAAAATTTATGAACACATAGTAGTACACCAAAAAGAAAACTATTTAAGATTAAAGGATTATTTAGAAGGTGTTTTAGGAAAGACATAAATGATTTTATAACAAAGGTTCCAAATTTAGGGTGTTTTGCAAAAGTGATTCAAAACTTGAAGTTAAATGCAAAATTAACTCATATTTTTTGGAATTTTTATTTGTCTTATTCACCCTAGATATTCGAATTATTCAAGAAAATGTCATTATTATTTTTATTAAATGAGTGTTTTACTTTATCATTCACTTTTTTTATCATCATCATCTTCATCAAATATTTACAATATTAATATTGCAATCAATACACCAACCACCATGAACAACCAATTTGAAGCTCTTAATGCAAAAAAAAATTGATTTTTTTCTTTTCCTTTCTCATTTGTTATCTACATAAACCATATCTCTTCCACTTACTCTCAAAATTCATCCAAAAAATTCAAGATTTTGATTTCAAACTTTGTAAGGTTCATAGAGACATTGAAACTCATGATTCTTAGTCACTAATGAGTTGATAGCATTCTTGGTGAAGTTCTATGAGTTTAGAGAAGCTAAACAAGTCATTTCACGGGTTCAAGATATGGAATTGTTTTTTTCCAGATTTGTTGGTGAAGAAGACTTCTCTATGGTCAATGCATAGGTTAGTTTTGCAATTAAACTTTTTATGTTTTTTTTATAGAAGACTTCTAGGGAAGAACTCTATCTTTTCTTTGTTAACAAAAAAAACAGGGAGAACCTAGAAGTCTTCTAAGATAAACAGGTTAATTTTGCAGTTGACAAAAGTTTGTCAAAAAATTGACTATTTATACAAGTCTTTCCAGGAAGTCTTCTCTCGGAAGACTTTTAGGGAAGTCTTCTTTACTGTTTAATGAAATCTTCTCACTGTCACAAGAAGTCCGCGTAGGTTACTTTTGCAGTTGACAATTGACACTAAAATAATTAGTATTTACGAGAAGACTTCTTAAGAAGTCTTTAGACGAAAGAATTTTTGAGAAGTCTTCTCAAATTTTATTATAGGTTTTTGGTCAAAATCATTTGGTTCCAAGAGAATTAGGAAAAGTCAAATATAGTCAGTTGGAAAAATAACTCATGAAGACTTCTTACGACAGTGAAGACTTCATGTGAACGTAAGAAGACTTCTCTAGAAGTCTTCTCAGAAAAGACTTCTATAACAAGTCAAATTTCTTATAAACTTTAGTCAATTGCAAAACTAACATTTTTATCGCAGAAGACTTCTTTAGAAGTTTTCTCTAAGATTTTCGAAAAAAGTTCAAATTCAAAAGTAATCCAATATTTACAGAGGAAGACTTCTCAAGATATCTTCTATAGAGTAGCCTTCTTAAGAAGTCTTCCACGTCAATCTTTATTAAAATTCAATTTTCTCAAAAACGTAAAATGATTTTTTTTTCTTGTTAATTCATGTGTATTAGTCAATATTGGAGTTCCTGAGTGAAATTCATAACTTAGTTGGTGATAATTATGAGGTTACAAACATTCACGTTTATTAATTTTTCTAGCTAAGCTGAGAAGACTTACATGAAAGTTTTCCGTGAGAAGACTTACATGAAAGTTTTTCGTGAGAAGACTTACATGGAAGTCTTCTACGTTCATTTTTGTAAAATTTGTTAAGTAACTTCAATATATATTTTCTAAATTTCAGAAGTGTCAAGTAACTTCAACAATATCAATTCATGTGGTTTAATGTGCATTCTTATATCTTAAGATATACTTTTAATTTTTTATGAAATTTAAAAGGGGGTTTTGCAAAATTGACTCAAAACTTAAAGTCAAACACAAAACTGACCCTTCTTTTTTTGGAATTTTGATTTTCTCTATTCACCCAAGAAGTTCTCGTTATTCACAAAAATGCCACTGGAAGACTTTAAGTAAGTCTTCAAAAATTGTGTGTTTACTCTATCATCCTCATCTTCATCAATTATTCACGAAAATACCATTGCCATCAATTCACCCAACAACCATGAACAACCAATATGAAGCTTTTAATGCATCAAAATCGATTTTCACTCATTCTATCTCATATATTATCCATAATTTCTCAATTTCTCTCTATATTTATCAAAAAACCTAAGGTTATTGATTTTAAAGTTTTTAAGGTTCATATAGCCATTTCAAGCTCATGATTCATGGTCATTAATGATTGAGTAGCTATCTTGGTGAAGTTCTGTGTGCTTGGACAACTAAGCAAGTTTTTTCAGTGGTTTAAGATATGAATCGAACAGTTTACGCAGTTTTGTTCGTGAGAAGACTTACATGTAAGTCTTCTGGACAGAGAAGACTTCCACGAAAGTCTTCCTGGCCAAAGCATAGGTTAGTTTTGCAATTGACTTTTTGTGTGTGTTTTTAGGAAGAATTTCGTGGAAGTCTTCCCAGATAAACATTTAGTTTTGAAATTGACCGATTCGTGTCAAAAATTTTACTTTCTCCAAAAGACTTACCGGTAAGTTTTCCAACGGAAGACTTCCGTGGAAGTCTTCCAAACTTTTAAATTAAGCCTGATTACGGTCCGTGGAAGTCTGTGTAGGTTAATTTTGTAATTGAAAATATAAACTTGAACATTTAATTTAAATTAGAAGACTTTCATGTAAGTCTTCTAGCAGAAGACTTACGTGGAAATCTTCCAGATTTTTATTCAGTGATTCTGGTCAAACATAAGGTAGTGAAAGAAGACTTTCAAGGAAGTCTTTCTTCTCCAAAAAAATTCAAATATAGTCAATTACAAAAGTAATCTACGCAGACTTCCATGGACCGTAAACAGACTTCGGAAGACATACCAGTAAGTCTTCTAGAGAAAGTCAAATTTCTAACACAGATTGGTCTATTGCAAAACTAACATGTTTATCAGGAAGACTTCCCTGGAAGTCTTCCTAAATATTTTTTTCAAAGAAAAGTTGGAAGACTTCCACGAAAGTCTGTCTTTGTAAATTTTCAATTGCACAAATGACATGAATGGAAGACTTCGAGGGAACTCTTCTGGGAAGAGTTTCACGAAAGTCTTCTACGATAATGTATAATATACCTTCATTTTCTTCAAAGTTAAAATGAATTTTTTAAATGTTATTGTTAATTCATGTGTTTTAGACAATATTTGGGGTGCTGAATAAATTCATAACTTTATTGGTGATTATTTAGAGGTTATGAGATATGTTTATTAATGTTTCTAGCTAGTATAGAGGGAACTATTGTAGGTTAATTTTTTTGACCTTGATGCTTTATATTTGTATATAAAAATATAACAATTTAGAAGACATTAGAAGAAAGATTTAATAAAGATGGAAGACTTAATTATAAGTTTTCTAACAAGAAGACATTAGAAAATTTCCCAGAAGACTTAATTATAAGTCTTCTAACGTCTTCTTGTTAGAAGACTTTCCATAAAACTTAATTATAGATCTTCTAACAAGAAGACATTAGAAGACTTACCTCAAGACTTAATTATAAGTCTTCTGAAAAATGTTCTAATGTCTTTTTATTAGAAGACTTCCCATTAAACTTAGTTATAAGTCTTCTAACAAGAAGACATTAGAAGACTTCCCAGAAGACTTAATTATAAGTCTTCTAACGTCTTCTTGTTAGAAGACTTCCCATAAATTTAATTATAAGCTTTCTAACAAGAAGACATTAGAATACTAGTATAGACCTTGATGCTCAGAATATATTTTAATTATTTATGTAACATCTGATATTTTGTGAATTTAGTTAAGTTTTCTTGAGACGTATTTTCCCTTAGCCATAGTAAATTTTACTAATTTTTTGTGTTATTGTGTTTTGATATTGAATTTGTATTAAGAACTTTAATAATTTCAATTTAGCGACTAATTAGTGACTCCATTAGCGACTAAGTTAAAAAAAATATATTTAAAAAAATAAATCACAAATTAAATCAATACTAAAAATAAAATAATAAAATAATTCACAAATTAATTAATTGAAAATTAAAATTGATTTATATATTAGAATGATTTACATTGTTACAAAACAAATTTACAAAACAAAAAAAAAACTAAATCTAAATCTAAATCTAAATCTAAATCTAAATCTAAATATAAATATAAATCTAAATATAAATCTAAATCTAAATTTAAATCTAACGTCGTCAACATCCGCCAGCACCAACGCCACACCACACCAACATCCGGCGGTTTGCTCCCGTCGCCGTCGGTCACCTCCCTCATTTTCTTACTTTTTCTCTCGTTGCTCATCTCCCTCATCCTCCTTGCTTCTTTGCTGTTCTCCTCTGAAAGCTTTTCACCCACCGCGGGTTAGATCTGGTGTTCTCAGCCTTGGAATGAGCGGCGAGGCTAGGCGGTGAGGATGTGGTTAGCGATTCCTTTGTTGAGTGCGGCGGCGGAAGATTAGATCTGGTGTCAGGTCTAGTTTACGGAAGAGGGTTCTTCTTCTTCCTCGTCACCTTGTCTCCTCCTTCTCGGTGGGGGTACCGCTTTGCTTGGTCCGTGCCGTTGTTGGGGTCCGATGGCGTGCTCGTTTAGATCTGCGACGCGGTTCCCGAAGGATTTTTCAGAGAGCTATCGGCTTTGTGTGGTTTGACCTGTTGCGGGTTCTCCGCCACAGGCGCGTGTGGGGGTGAGCATTGTCGGTCTTGTCAACCCATGGTTCCTCTTCCCTGTGGCAGCACGTGTTGGTTCCAGCTAGTTTCAGGGCTGGATCTAGGGCTTGCTCCTGACCGTTTTTGACTCAAAGTGGTGCTAGCTTGGTTCTGGCTCTTCATTGCAGGTCTGGTGGTGTTCGTGGCGTCTCTGGTGGTCCTTCTCTCCAAATAAAGCTCGTCTACTTGGCCTCGTGTTTGCTTAGGACTGAGTTGTTGTTTAGCTTAATTTTTTTGCATCTTCTGTTCTTTGTCTTCTTTGTTGTTCTGTCAAAAAAAAAGAGAAAAGAGAAAGAAATACAAATAAGATGCAATCTGGACCTTTCATTATATTTAATCTAATGGCTAAAATCATCGATCCACACATCAACTTTTTTAACCAATAGGAAGAGATAGGGTGAGTGAAAAAGAAAATAAATCAGTTAAAAATTCTTTGTATAACTTTATTGTTGTATTGTCTTTGGTTTATTTTTAATGAAGTGTAGAACTTCTTTAACAAAAAAAAGTTTATAAAATTTTAAAGAGGGTAGTATTTTCATATACTTTGATACTTTATGTTACAAAAATTGTTTATGGTTTTATTTTTAGAAACTGTATAGGGAGTGATGGTTGAATATTTGGGTTTAGTGTTAATTGAAGGATATATATAGTTAAGTTTAAAGTTTGGAGTTTGAAAAATATGAATTGATTTATAAGTTTAAAGTTAAATAATTGAAGTATATATGTTTAGGATTATAATATATAAGGTTTGGGGTTCAAAGTTTTAAAGGATATATGGGTATATTAAAGATTAGTATGAGAAATAAGAATAAATTTACAATGTTAAAATTATATAATGGAAAGTATAAGGAGTTTAGAATATATAATAAAGTTTAGATTTTAGAGTTTAAAATATATAAGATGGTTTGAAAATAAAAAAGTGTATATAAAATGGGGTTTGATATGAATTTGGTATTTGAATTATAATATAGTGTTTGAGTTATGTAGTTTAGGAGTTAGATTTGAGATTTGAAGTATACAATAGAAATTGAGATTAAGTTTGAAAAATTTAGATTTTTGTTGTTGTGATGTTTAGGATTTGTTGTTTAAGTTTAAGTTAAAATTTAAAATAAGAAAAAATTAGAGTTTTGAAGATTATGTTTAAAGTTTGGGGTTTTAAAGAAAATTTTCAGTTCTTATATATATATATATATAATATTTACCGATTGGCAAGATAATATTGTAGACATAAATATATTTACAATTTTTCATTAATATATCTTTCAATTTACAAAAGAATTCATAATTAAAAGAGTACACCTGCAAATCACAAAACGACCATAAACAAAAATATTATAGACCGTTCCTCTACAAAAACAAGTTTGGACTCCATAACATGAGAGACGACTCCGTTAGAAGATTTCCTGGAAATCTTCTAGTGAATTATTTGTTGGAAGACTCCCGAGAAGACTTCCATGAAAATCTTCCAAGTCGTCTCAGATATGAAAAACCTGCATATCCAAACAAAATAAATCAGTGAGAAATGACATAAGATAAAAATTAGAAATTAATTAAAGTTTAGTTTTTTTATAAAAGACTTACTTGAAAGACTTACTTGAAAATCTTCTAATAGAATACTTCTTGGAAACTTACTTGAAAGTCTTCTAGACCTTAAATTTACTATTCGCCCAGAATACTTCTATGGAAGTCTTCTAGTGCATTATTTGTTGGAAGACTTCCGAGAAGACTTCCATGAAAGTCGTCCAAGTCGTCTAGATCTGAAAAACATGCATATCCAAACAAAATAAATCAGTGAGAAAGACATGAGTTAAAAATGAGAAATTAATATAAAGTTTAGTTTTTTTTATGAAAGACTTACTTGAAAATATTTTAATAGAATATCTCCTCGAAGAGTTACTTGAAAGTCTTCTAGACCCGAAATTTACTATTCGCCCACAAGACTTCTATGGAAGTCTTCTAGTGCATTATTTATTGGAAGACTTCCAAGAAGAATTCCATGAAAGTGTTCCAATTCGTCTCAGATCTGAAAAACCTTCATATCCAAAAGCATTAAACTGGCTTCAAAACATTTAAAAAACTTCAAAAATAAGGGAAAACTTAAAACAACAAAAAGAATTTTCAAAAGTTAAGAACTTTAACCAATAAGAAGTTACCAAATGACAAAATATGATTTATAGATCTACCTTTAAAGAAATGAAAGATGAGAACCATGTGATGAAAAACCTGCAAAAACAAAATAAATAGGTGAGAAACATGAGATAAAATTGAGAAAATGATATAAAGTTTGTTTTTTATGTTCAAACAGATTAGAGATACGTTGGAGAGTTTTAGAATGAGAAAATCACATTTTCTTGCAGCCATTTGAGAGGAAGAAAGATAATGTGTAAATTTTTCTTTATATAAAAAGACAAAAATTCTAATAAAATTAAATATTTCTGATTCAAAAGAATTTAAATTAAGTATTCTAAAAGAATACATCTTCGAAGATTTACTTGAAAGTCTTCTAGACCCTATGTTTACTATTCGCCCGAAAGACTTTCGCGAAAGTCTTCTAGTGCGTTATTTATTGAAAGACTTAAGTCACTTATACCATAAACTCAAAATAACTAAGTAATTAGAAACAAACACTTCATAAAACTTAAATAAACTTTAAAATCTAAATTTATATTACTTAAAATGTCTATAATTAGACGA
This sequence comes from Moricandia arvensis, assembly GCA_905132765.1. Taxonomy (NCBI): domain Eukaryota; kingdom Viridiplantae; phylum Streptophyta; class Magnoliopsida; order Brassicales; family Brassicaceae; genus Moricandia; species Moricandia arvensis. The sequence goes on from CAJHQP010000660.1 coordinate 151,071, forward strand.
TAGGATTTTTCTCAACCAAAATATTTTTTACGAAATTATTAAATTATGTTAATAATCTAATACACTAGATCTTATGGAAGACTTAAGATTTTCACTGGAAGACTTAAGACTTCCACTAGAAGACTTATGGAAGACTATGGAAGACTTATTGGAAGACTTAACAATAAACGGTAAACCTAAATTCTTCTAAAGTTTTAAGCGGAAATTGCTAGTTAAATTTTCTAGTAAGTCTTCTATTGCATTATATCTTCAAAATTTTGAGTCTTTCAACACCCTAAAATCAAATATATTACTAAATCACATACAAAAACTTTATTAAACTTAAAATAAACTTATAAAGTGTTTAATATATACAAAACTAAACACATATAGGTAAAATTTAGTTTAAAAAAAATTAAGATACCACAATCTAAATCTAAAAACATATACAAGACTTTAACATAGTTATCAAACCCTAAACCAAAGAATATCATGACTAACTTATATTTACTCATCTATGTTGAAAACTATTCAATTTTATCAAATCTAAATTTACATCATTTACAAATGTCTATATTTACAATATTAGGATTTTTACTAATCAAAATATATTTTAATAAATTTTATAAACTATTTTTAAGATCTACATCATGAGAAGACTTTCAGGGAAGTTTTCTCGGGAAGTTTTCTCACTTGCATGGTTATAATAGTAAACTAAAATATTGTTTTTTTGTTTAGTCATGAGTGGATGTTTGTACTTTCACTAGCCTTTTGAGTTAATTTTGCATTTGATTTGAATTGAGGTACACTTTTGCATTTAAAATCAAGTTTTGAGTCATATTAGGCAAACCCTCCAATTTAAAATTGTAATTTTCACTTAAAGTTTAAGTTTCCCCCTTAAATTTTCATTTTCCACTTGAATTTTTCACTTTAGAGAAGACTTATCCAGAAGTCTTCTGAGAGAAGACTTAACTTGTTCTAGTGATACTTATGTATTGTTTAATCTTTTGGTGAATTTGACTAAATTTTCTTGAGAAGTATTTTATTTTAATTTGTAGTAAAGTTGACTAAATTTTTATCTTGTTTTGGTAGTATGGTTAAAAAAAAATTGTTATGAAGTTTCAATAATATCAAGCACTTTTGAAAAATAATGTCGTAAACTTTAACATATTTACTAATTATTTTCATTAGCATCTTTTCAAATTTACAAAAAATTATAATTAAAAGAATACACATAATAATTATTAAACATACAATAAATAAAAGAATTACAAAATAAACATTAACATCTTCATGGAAGACTTTTAGAAGACTTGTGTAAGACTTGTGGAAGACTTGTGGAAGACTTCCGGAAGACTTTGTATTAGGCGGAAAACTTAAATTCTATTAAAATTTAAGCGAGAAGTCTTCTAAGAAGTCTTCAAGAAATCTTCTAGGAGTTATCCAAAGTCTTCTAAAAATCTTCCTAAGTATTTCTAAGTATTCTCTTCTTCTCATTCATCCAAAAATAAAAGATTAGATTTTTAACCAAAGAACATTATCAAGAACAAAAAAAGAATCATAGGGTCAAACATTTACACTTGCTAATGCCTCTAGAGGTTTCACCTACATAAAATATTGTGTTATCTTCTTCTCATTCATACCAAAAACGAAAAGTCAAACCTTTATCCATTGGACACTATCACAAACATAAAAAATGAATAAAAAATATCATACATTTAAACTTGTTACATTAAGTTGAACATATAATTTTTTTAGAATCTGACATATAAAACACACCAAAAATACATATTCAATATTTATAAATTTACCTTTAAAGGAGTGAAAGATGAGAACCATGTAATAAAAAATCTACAAAACAAGATAAATTAGTGATACTATATAAGAGAAATGAGAAATGAATATAAAGTTAGGTGTTTTTAAGTCTAAAGAGATTAAAGAGAGGTTGGAGAGTTTTAGAGTGAGAAACATTACATTTTTGTTGCAGCCATTTGAGAAGAATAAAGAGAATGTGTAAATTTTCTTTATATGTGAAAACAAAAATCTCAATTAAGTTAAATATTATCGATATAAAAAACTTCCCAAATTATGAAGTCTTCTAGAAGTCTTCCAAAACCCAATAAGCTAATACATGAAAAGATTTCTAGAAAATTGTGGAAGGCTTCCAGAAGACTTCGCATTAGACGGAAAATTTAAATTCTACTAAAATTTAAGCAGTAAATTTTCCAGGAAGACTTCTAGTGCATTATGAAGTTTTCTAAAAGTCTTACAAACCCCTATAATTAGATAACTTACTAAATAGCAAAAACATATTTCATTAAACTGAAAATCAATTTATAATGTGATTAATATATACAAAAGTAAACACAAATAAGTCAAACTTTTTTCTTTAAAAAAATAATTAAGATTCAAAAATCTGACCCTAAAAATACAAACAATACTACAACATATGTTACCATAATCTAAACCAAAGACTATCATGACTCAGTCTACATCCACCCATCTATGTTGAAAATAATTCAATTTTAGGATTTTTAAATTTACATCATTTATTAATGTTTATAGTTACATGATTTCAATTTTTTTTGCTCAAATAAATATTTTTTAATAAAAATTATAAATTATTTTTAAGATTAAATCTACGAGAAGACTTTTCTCAGAAAAGAGGAAGTTTTCTCACGCAAAAAGGTTATAATGGTAAATTTGAATACAATTTTTTGTTTGCTTAGAAGGAGTTTGTTGTATTTTCAATAGCTTTCCGGGTTACTTTTGCATTTAAGGCATCTCCAATGGTTGATTTCATTTTTTGCTTCAAAATTTCACTTTATTCAAAATGAAGCAAAAAAATGAAGCAACTTCTTCTCCAATGTCTTGCTTCATTTCTTTTTTGTAAAAGGAATATTTTAAGTATTTTTTATCTCTACTTTATCATTAATTATTAAAAACATCTTATATTTTTCATATTTACTAATTATACCTAAAACTTTTTTTAACAATAATTCAACCTAATTCTTATAAATACAACATTATCATATAATAAAATTATTACACATAATATAAATGAAGAACAATAAAACTAGATTTTAGAAAGAAGCACCAATCGTGTATCTTTCCCACGAATGATGTATTAAGTATTTTATGTTGTATTAGGTATTTTATGTTTAATTTGATGTTATTAATTATGTATTTCACTTTTATGTTTTTTATATAATGTTATCTTTCATTTCATATATGTTTTAAAAATATTTACTATTATAAATTAATTAAATTAATATAATAAAGAAATATTACAAATTAATTAGATTATATTAATTATTACAGTTTATTTTATCAAAAATTAAGAACAAATAAAAGTTAAGGACCAATTTATAATTTAGAAAGTTCAATTTCAAAAAATGAAGAAATGAACAATAGTGCTTCAAATTTGAAACAATATTGTTCATTGCTTCATTTTGAACCATGAAATGAAGCACCATTGGAACAAAAGTTGCTTCAAAATAAAACAAAAAGTGGAAAATAAAGCATTATTTTATTAATTGTATTTTGAATACACTTTTGCATTTGAAATTAAGTTTTAAGTCATTTTTAGTAATTTTCCCCCAAATTGAAGCAAAAAGAAAAGTTGGCGAAGGTTGAAGACAAATGAAATAATAGGTAGTCGCAGAACGTTTGACATTAAGAATTCAGGTAAACAATAATTTTGTTTATTCTTTAGTCTTTACAGTTTTTAAAAATTAGATTTCTAATCATTTTCTGCAATTAGTTTTGAAATTTCTCAAGTTCCTTTTACAAACTTCCTAGGTTGTTTTAATAACTATCTAAAAAAATAAGTCATATTTGTAGATAAAACACTTTTTCCGAAACCACTAAATAATAATTTTAAAAACAGTTTTCTTTTTTATGATATAAGCTAAATTTGTAAACTTTAATCTTAAGAAACAAAATAAGTAATATGCGTTAAAAATTAAAAAAAAAAATCAAAAGTATAATCTCAATATTTTAGGAAACATTTAGCAATTTTTTTTTAAAATATCAAAAGTATCGTTTAACCCCTCACCCTTTTGAATGCACCACTTAGGTTTGGGCAAGAAAAGGGAATCGAAGATCCGAACTAGAATCGAATCAAAATACTTGAACCTTGAATCGGACCAAAACCTTCAAATATTCAAATGGTTCTTATATTTTTAAATTCAAAAAATAACTGAACTAAACCAAAATCGAACCAAGTACCAAAAGAATACCTGAATATATAAAAATATTAATTATATATATAAGATATAACTAAATATATATATTTATAATTTAAAAATTTATTAAAAGTTGAAGAAAACTAAATTAGTAGAAAGTATCTGAAAATATCCAGATATTTTTATTCTAAATATCTAAAGTAATCTGAGATATCTAAGATTTTTATCTGAATTATCCTAATTATTCGATATTTTACCTAAAATATCCCATATTAATTCGAACCAGAACCAAAATTAAATGAAAATTGAATTTTCTCCAGGTATTTCCCTGTTTCTAATGTTACTATCCGACAGAACCAAACTTAAAAATACCCGAACTGAATCTAAACTAAAAGTAAATCAAGTAGTAAATGGATCTTTTAGCCACTTAATAGAAATAGCTGATATCCAAAATATCCTAACCGAATCAATACCGAAATGTCGAAGCCCAACACCACTGTTACCCAGGTTCATAAATATTTGACAGAAAATAATTTTAAGTTTGAAAATTATAACATTATCAAATAATTTTAAAGACAGTAAAATTGACTGGCGGTGATACTAGTTATTTATTAACCCCAAGCGCCACGAGGAGCTGAAGCGTTTGACATTCCTCTTGTATTGTTAATCAAGCCCGGATGCTTTAAAAGTTATGTTGCTGCACTGTTTAAGTTACACTCTTTGATTTTACTGAGTCTTTTAGTTTTCTCCAATGGTGTAACTTGCTATATGAAAAGGCTATTTGTCAAGATCGTTGCTTGATTATTCGATTTACACATTTGGATCTGTAGGAGTCACAATCAAGACCAATGGGGAATGACAACAAGTTCACTTGGGTGATTGAAAATTTCTCGTCTTTGGATTCGGAGAAAATATATTCTCATCAATTCGTCATTGGTGACTGCAAATGGTTAGAACTTAGAACACACACTTGTTCTCTAACGTATTTTTTTCTGTTTTAAGGTTTAAGTGAGAGCGGTCTAATCATTTTCGTGATAAGAGCATCTCCAAAAGACAATCTATAACTTCAAATATAGAGTTTTTGGCTCTTCAAAAAGAAACTTCAAAACTTCAAATTTGAAGTTTCATCTTTTTATTTGCAATTTGGTCCTTACATTTACATATCTTATTTATTATTCTTAAGTATTTTCTTATTTATCATTTTAATCTTTAAAAAATTTATCTCACAAATATTCAAATTCAAATCTATAAATTAAACTTTACCCATAAAATTTTTAAAAAATTAAAATAAGTTTTATATTATTTTAAAAGTAGAATTAGACAACAAGAATATTATAAAACATACTGAATTAAAAACTTTTTAAAAAGTTACTGTTGCAATTCGAATTTTGGCGTATGGTGTGCCGGCTGATGCTATAGATGAATACATCAAAATAAGAGAGTCTACAGCCATTGAATGCATGAAGAGGTTTTGCCGAGCAATTGTGGAAGTGTTTTCGGAGTGGTATCTCAGGTCACCGACATCAGAAGACGTTGCGAGGCTTCTCAGTATTGGCCAACAGCGTGGATTTCCTGGAATGTTGGGTAGTCTGGATTGCATGCATTGGAAGTGGAAAAATTGTCCAACTGCATGGGCGGGACAATTTGCAGGCCGTAGCGGATCACCCACTATCATTCTCGAAGCGGTTGCAGATTACGACTTATGGATATGGCATGCCTATTTTGGTATGCCCGGCAGCAACAATGACATTAATGTCTTGAAGTCATCCAATTTATTTTCAAAGCTTGCTCAAGATATCGCTCATCCAGCTAATTATGTTATTCAAGGAAACGAATATAACATGGGTTATTATTTAGCTGATGTTGAACGTGCATTTGGAGTCTTGCAGTCCAAGTTTGCTATCATAGCATGATATAATGACGGAGGTATTACTGGAAGAAGGAGGTATTGCATGATATAATGACGGCATGCATTATAATGCATAACATGATAATTGAAGATGAACGTGATATTAATGCGCCGATAAAAGATACAAGATCAGTGGTAGAAGCAACGGTTGATATGGCGGAAAATGAAGATATCCGTTTTCAACAATTTTTAGCTCGTAATCTACAAATTAAAAATAAAGAGAGTCATTTCTTACTTCGAAATGCACTAGTTGATCACATATGGGAGCATTACGGAAATAATCTTATGGAATAATGTGGTATTTTATTTGTAGTTTAATATTTATTTATGTATTTCTATCTCTAGTTTTATATTTTAATTTAAAGTCTTATTAATTAATATTGTTGTAATTTTTTATATATGTGTTAGTTATTTATAAAAGTTTTATGAATTTTCATTAACTAAAATAAATATAAGGACCATAGTGTAAAATACAAATAATTTTGAAGTTAGTTTTGAAGTTTTGCTTTTGGAGAAAAACACTTTGAAACTTCAAATATAGAGTTTGAGAAACTTCAAAATAGAGTTCCTTTTTGGAGATGCTCTAAGAAAACGGAACTTGTATTTTAATGTTTTAGTCCAGTCAATAATTTTGATATGATTTATGCATGTAGGCGTCTCATGGCCTTCCCCAAGGGAAACAAGAAGGCTAATACATTGTCTCTATATTTGGTGGTTGCTGATGCTGCAAGTTCGCCTTCTGGGTGGAAAAGACGCGCAAAATTTTCCTTCACTATGGTCACTCATATTCCGGGAAAAATCTCTCGACTGCGAGGTAAATAGTATTTCTACTCTCGTAACTTTGTTGTTCTTAAGCAAGAAGTGTTCTTTCACGCGTGTTCTTTCACGCGCCCCCAAATAGCGAAACCAAAGGCGAACCCTAAAAGAATTTCTACGATCAATCTCGGCGTAGCCTCCGGAGTCTACCGCCGCCGATAGGTTGACCTTGCTCAGTGGTGACCTTTCTCTTCTTCTTCATCTACCTCTCTCCAACTCTCACCATGGAAACGACGAATGAAGCTTTATCGACTCCGTCATCTCTGCATCTGTCATCCTTCCCTATGAATGAAGCTGCATCAATTTCGATGGATATGAACAAGGTTGTTCATCTCTATCTCATGTGCCGTTACTTAAGCTCTCTCGTTCTAGCTCAGAGGGTTCATTGTACTTAATATCCTCTTCTTCGGAGGAGCACTTCCTCCACTCCGGTTCCGGCGGCGAGTCGCTGCCCCCCATCGTAAGTGAAGCTGTGGCCACTGCTCAACATGGCTCTGGAGATTCTTTGCCCCCTGTCCGAGCTCTCTACTCATCCACCATTGAACTTGCAAAGGATTCTCTGCTCCACACTCAAAGTGTTGCTGCTGATACTACTGATCCAGGGACCGTTACTCTTGAAGTGGGCCCTAAAGTTAATTTCTCTGCCACTCCGGACAGCTCTATTGGGCAGGAAAGAATGGAGGAAGAACTGCTGGAGCCGATTTCTTTGCCTGCAAACAACTCTCTCTCGTCTTCTCAAATGGAGCAACCAGGTTGTACTAAAGATGCAATTCCTTCACAGTTTATGCCTTCATTAGGCTCATGGGCTAAACCCCTTATCTTCAAACCCCCTGTTACTCCTCCGGAACCGAGTACTCCTCCGGGTGGCCTAATTCACGCTGTAGTAAACAAGATATGGGGTAGGAGTTGTAAGATATCTTGTAAGAAGCTTGGTGATTCGTCATATATGTTTCATATCCCCCACGAAACTACTCGTCAATGGGTTATTCAGAGAGGTGTTTGGCACATTGATGATTGTTTACTCTTTGTGTTGCCGTGGACTCCAGAGGGTTCCTTTAAAATCCCATAAATCTCAACTCTTCCTGTTTGGGTCACTCTAAAGAACATTCCGGATTGTTGCTACTCTAGGCTAGGAATCAGTCATGTTGCTTCTGGTCTTGGAGAGCCTATTTTAACACATAAACCTCGTTTGGATCCTACAAACATGGGTGAAGCTAAGGTGCTAGTTGAAATGGAATTAGATAGAGATTTTCCAAAGCTTATAGCTCTTGATGATAAGCATGGCAGTATTTATCTGGTTCAGGTTGACTACTCTTGGATCCCCTCTACTTGTGAGAGATGTGGTTGTTTAGGCCATAAAGCAAAAAGGTGTCTTGTCTTCTAAACCTCAAGATAACTCAAGTCTCTCGATAAATTCAGTGGGTGTGAGTACAAACATACCGTTAGTTGATATTAACTTCATCTTGCAACAAAAAGAAAATGTTGGTTCACCTTCAACTGTCCAACAAAAGGATGTAACAACTTCTGAACCGGAGCAAAAGGAAAATACACAAGATGTTCCATGCTTGCACTCAGACTTGGTAGCAGACCTACAACTACCGTGTGTTTCTTCACATGATTCTATGAAATGCCAAGATACTCAGGTTACAAGGAACACAACTATTTCCTCTACCTCACAGGTACAAGAGGACAATCAAACAGCAGTGCCAACTTTGGCCAAGACCTTATCACCATTAGTAGATCTCCATTCTTCTCCCATTTCATCATCCATTATGGTAACTTCTCCATCAAACATTATCAACAAAGAGGTTCCAAAAACTTCAAATGTTGATCCTTTAACCACATTGTCTCAAGCTAGTGCATTTGAGAGTCCTTCTCGGTTTACTGTGCTAGATGATGCGGATGAAGCTGAAAATGAGTCATTGTGCTCACTAAGCTTGACAAGAGGTGGGAGGGAGATAAAACCTCCTATCAAGTACCAAGATTTGGAATGGAAGACAGTGCAAGGGAAAGGTAAGCATGGCCGTCGTGGTCGTGGTTCTACTCGCTAGTCGCTTCTCTTTATCTTATTTTGGTTCATCTCACTTATGCCTTAGTTTCAAAGGTATAAGATGTTTTTATTCATGAAATGTATTCATGCAAGCTTTTTCTTTCTATAAGGTTTCAAATCTTATCTTGTAAACGTTTTATATTGTTAATTTGAAAGCCCTTAGTTCAAAAAAAAAAAACTTTGTTGTTCTTTTCTTATTAAGCGGACAACCTGAAAGTTAATGTTGTATGATTATACACTTCATCAATAGGGTCAGATCTGAGATTTTGGAGGTTAAAATTATTTCTGTAAGAACTTTAATAATTTTTTTTCACAATGTTGGCCGCTGATACCTATATAAAAGATCTTCATTTTTTTATTGCTAAGACCATTGTTTTATTAGCCTATGCACATATCCAGCCATGGTCATAGGAATATTTGGCTGTTGCTAGAATACATGTCAAGCTGAAGACATTGATGTCATGCTATTTTTCGGAGATGTAATGGAAATATGTTTTAATTGTTTTGCAGAAACGCAGCACTTGATTCATAGCAAGGAATCGGACTGGGGTTTTACATCCATGATTCCCCTTAGCAAGCTTAAGGCCAAAAAAGCTGGGTTTATTGTTAATGAAAAAGTCAAAATTGTTGTAGAGGTAGAGGTCCTTGAAGTTATTGGCAAACCAGAACAATATGAAGAGGCAAACCAATCTCCAAAAAAGATAAAGCTGGATGATGGTGGTGATTGGGTGCATGTCAATGGGTTTCAAGTTCTTTCTTCACAGGTTAGAAACTAAGAAAGATACACATTTTCTAGAAAATGTCATAGTATATTAACCTCTTGTTTATGCTGATTTTAAAACTGGAGGTTGCGTTTTTTTTTTCACTTTCTTAATTTATCAGTCAAACAGAAACTCATCTACATGTTTGAAAAGTAATATCTATAGTTGTCCTTTTTCATTTGCAGGTTAAACTTGCTAGACGAATTTTTGAAAAATACCCTGACGTTGCATTAGAATTTCGTGCAAAGAACCAACATTTGAGGACAGCATGCATGAATGTCCTACTCTCCCTGATCGAAACAATGTGCCAGCCACCTCAGGAGCTTTCCAGTGAAGATCTGGTGGAAGCAGACAATGCACTAGCGCACGTGAAAGATGCGGGCTTCAAGGTGGATTGGTTGGAGAAGAAGCTCAAGGAAGTGAAGGTAAAGAAGGAGGAGGAGCGGACTGGTGAGACTCGGATGCAAGAGTTGGAGGTAGAACTGAAGGACCTTAAGCAAAAGTGCGCAGACATAGAAGCATCGTTGGAGATAGAGAAGGCAAAGGTGTTTGCCGCCAGAACACATCATCAAACACTGGATGAGTTTTTCTAACTTGGATCCTACGTCTTGTGTTCTGCTCTCTTCGTTTCAGTCTCTAGGTTGTTTTTATTGTAATGCATATGTTAACGGATAATTACTGGCAATGAGTTACTTAAAGCTTCCATTTTTTTTTTGTATTTAGCTATCAAGCTTCTAAGCTAAGTCCATTCTTTATGTCATCAGTTTGGTAAATGGAAGTTGTAAAGCTAGATCGATGATAAGAGTTCTAAAGAGTGGGAAACACACGGAATAACCGTGAGGCTATTTGGTTGTGAGGTAGGAGAGAAGTGTGTAACGGCATGACATAACACCCCCCTCTAGTATAAAGAAGCATCATCTCTTTGCATCATCTTATTACTTTTAGTGTTTACATGATGATGAAACCCATGAGAGTTGGGTTAGCAGTGGCACTGCTCATGACCATAACCATAGTCAGTGCACAGCAAGAGGACCAGCAACCACCTCCAGCGATGTTGCCTGTGGAAGAAGTAGGAATGTGCAGCAGAACATTCTTCTCTGCCCTAGTTCAGCTGATACCGTGTAGAGCAGCAGTTGCTCCTTTCAGTCCAATCCCACCAACCGAGTCGTGTTGCTCTGCGGTTGTCACACTTGGTCGTCCCTGTCTTTGCCTCCTTGCCAATGGACCTCCACTCTCAGGCATTGACCGCTCTATGGCTCTTCAGCTTCCTCAGAGATGCTTTGCTAACTTCCCTCCCTGCGATGTCATTAACTAGCAGTCGTCTAGGACCTACACCTATCATCTTTTTTTCTTTAATTTAAATTCCACTCTAATAAATTACGTTGTTTAGCATTAGTGTATTATGTCTCAGACTTCCAGAACATTAATAAAGATATGAGAACTTCAATCGCATGTTATTTTCCAAACATAATTTTTGTAGCTTTGTAGTATGATTTATGCTATATGCCTATAATAATATAATGTTCTACTTGGACTACTTCAGATGGCTGCAAGTATATACTTTGAATGTGTTTGCTTTGATTATGAGAGACCAAGAGTTTAGTTGCCATGTTATTCCAGAGAGCAGAGAATAATAACCTTTATATAGTCTTCATCCAAAGAACCAAATATCAATAAAGAATCACATTTAGGATGCAAACCCCATGTTCCAACATCCTTACGGTGTTGTACACTTTCATGAAGCTCACACATCAGGCTTTAACCATTACCTTCATTCTCAGGATGAACAGCATCATAAGACATACTAGGCCATAACTTAAGAGTTTTGCTATGGGTTGAAAAGATTAGCCACAGGGGTAACAGAGAGAGAGAGAGAGAGAGAGAAGATACTGGGAAGTGATGGAGACTCATCAAGTGATTGGAATAAATCATGACTTGGAAATGAAAAAGGAAAGAAAGCCGTATAAACGATCTGTTTCTATATATATATGTATGTGTTGCAGTACAATAAAGGCTATGATTTGGGGGCATAAGCTTTGGTGAGTTGTAGGAACTAAGTAACTAAACTTGGGATTCTTCCAGGGGAGTAGATTATGCGGTTAACATTCCTACAAACTCTTAAACTAGAGAATGTAAATAACAAAGAACACTAGTAGTTGCTGCATATAAGAACAAACAAACCCATCAATCTCCCCAATGCTTCTCAGAGAACCGGACAGCTTCTCTGAAGACCAAACCTAGGGTATGTAATCTCATATTCTTCTTCCTTTCCCCTGCTAGAAACAGCCACATACAAATAAAAAGTCACCCGTTTTTAATCAAATCCTGCAACACAAATAGAGAAAGAAGAAGACAACAAGAGGCTTGGACATTCTCTGGTTCTTGAAGCCTTTCTATAATTGATTTGATTTAATTCTTTTGTAAAAATTCCATTTTATTCAACTGTAAAACTAACAAGATGAAGATGATGATGTTTCTCAGATTCAACATGTAATTCTTGAATCTCAATTACAATAACTTGTTTACATATAAAAAGACAGAGGCAACAGAAAATATGACGATTCATATGTTCCATCACTAATTATTAAAACCTCAAGAACAAGAACAACAAAACCCTAAATCTATCCCAAATCCAAAAACATATACTTGATCATAACAAAGGGAGGAAACAAGAGATATATATCTACAGAGAAAGAGAGAAGACGAACGAGTAATGAATTAAGAAGGAGGGGGAGGAGGAGAAGAGGAGAAGAAGCAATCGAGAAGGCGAGACCAAGCAATTCTGGCGCGAGGGAAGACTCTCCGGCTATAAGCTCTACCTTCCATTCCCATCTCCTCCATCGTTTCCACGAACATCGTCAAACATCTTATCGGTGGTATGTATAGAGTTAACGGAGCCGCCGAGAACGCTATCGTGAAAAACAGCTGCAACATTCTTCTTTTTTCTGGGTAGATCGCAATTTAATTTTAATTTTGTCTGGTATAGAGAGAGAGAGTACGTAACAAAATAAAAATGAAATAACGTAAGACCAGATTGGTTAGAGAGAAGAGATAAGAAGATTGCTTTCGTCACGGGTTATCCTCTCTCTATTTACAACTCCCTACTCTTAGTTTTAACTTTTTCTTGTTAAGCAATCATACGATTACCTTGTCTGCCTGTTCTAGCAGCTACTGCAATATTGTACTAGTTTTGTTGGACCGACACTTCAAATTTGAGAGAGTTATTTGAATATTTATTACAAAACCGTGTCCTGGGGTGGGGTTTTCGTCCTAGTATACATCTTGGTTTTGGTTGACTTTGGTGTTCCACCCTACGTGTACCAATTGAAGCCCAACGTCATTCTAGATAGTCCTCAAAGTTACAAGACTCGCAACAAAAGTTGTTACGGGATAGAGTTCGAAATGGTTTGGACTTTGTATAGAAAATCACCAGGCAAATACGAATTGATCTAGTGATTACAACTCTTTAATTGTCTTAAGAAATCTTATAAGTTATAAGTTGAAACTAGAGCTTCATCCGCACAGACATTGACTTTTACGTTTTTATACATTGATATCCGTTTTTTATGATTAGTGTTATATATTTTAGATGTGTCACTCTATAACTTATTGTATTCAAAAGATCCAGACTGAATCGGATAATAAAATTATTTTTGATACAAATATTCAAACCCGTTTCAAATACATTGGTTATTTAATTTTTTTATGTTCATACACATAATAATCAAAATCTTCAGACTCGGAATGGCACAACTCAAACTCCACACATAAATTTATAATATCCAAGCATGAACTAAATTTAAAACCCAAAAAAAATGATCTCAGAAAAAACAATTTGTACTGGATTAAATATCCGAATGTCCATACCTAATTGGTTCTGTAAATAAATATTTAAAAAAAAAACTCTTTCTATCTGTTTGGCCAAAATAAAGGAAATAGAAAGAATTTTTCATTTAATAAAATAGTTATATGGGGTGAAACATTAAATGACAGTAAATGTAATACGTTTTAGTTATTTTGATTTAAGTTATTATTTTGTCCATATAAACTATGCATTTGAATTTCACTAATTGAAACTAAAATAAAAGAAAGTTTTAGTAAAACAAAATTAAACTGAACTATTAACCATATGCAAAACTCGGCTATTTTACATTTTGAATTTACACAAAGTTAATGTTGATTAACTAATAAATAAATTTTTTCACTATTATTTTATGGTAATATAATTAATGATTTGATATATATTATTAAAGTAGATATAATTAATGATGTTATGTATTATTAAGGTAATATAATTAATAAAATTATTAAAAGAACACTATACTGACATCCATGTTTCCAAAAAAATTCATTTATGTTGTTATCCGTGTTTTAAAATAATCCTCAAATATATTTCAGTTTTAATAATATACTAGATTTTG